>JALBZB010000423.1:0-27834 GCA_038050625.1 Pythium sp. MPC-2022a
AGCCCAACATCAATGATGTCGCGACCCACCTCCGTCGCCGCTATCGCAAGGAGCGTGGCAGGGTGGAGGAACGAGCTGTCGTTGTGCACACTCACGCCTTCTCGGAAAACGCCATTTGCTCCATGTCACCGCAGCATGAAGGAGCTGAGTGTGATGGCAATATGCAGCGGGTGGTGTATGCGCAACAGAACCTTGTAGGTTTTTGTGGAACGAAGTTGAATCCTTCCACCAGTTTAAACCGCAAAGTGCCTGCTTTTCGTGTCGTAGCTACACACTCTCCATCGAAGCACTTGATTTGCTTCACATCTCATGTCAGCACATTCGGAAAAGAACGGCTTCAAGCTCTTTTTCACGGCGTTGGCCATGTCGAGCTTCTCTTTCGTGGCTTTGAACGTCCGGCGTAACATTACGAGCTCTGCGTCTCGATCTCGAAGCTTCGCCTCCGCGATCTGCTTCATATCGAAGCTGAATTTTGGACACCACACAATTGAACAGGCGTGCAGAGAGATCGCGAATTCCAGTCGAAGCGACTCACCGCCATCGACGTGATGGACGAGATCGTGCTGGCGTCCACTTGATGTGCCACTAGCAGCACGAACTCCCTCAAGACAACTTTGAAAAATCTGCACAGACTCACACAGATGACATTCGTTTTCAGTCGGCATGAACAAGTAACATCGTTGATGGCAGTATTGATATAGAGTTGACGACCTCTTACCGAGATGTACTCTGCGATCGAGACCACAAGTCCGCTTGTGTTGAACAGGATCAGGTCCTTCAAGCCCAGCACACGTGATTCCCTGTGCTCACAGAAACCATAATTACAATTAGGATCGCATCGTCATTCCACCAGGTTACCACACTGCAGCCATTCATACCATTGCATGTTGCTGTCGTGGTCCTCAAGCCAGAACTGAATTCGATTCCTATCAGCCAAAATCTTGTAGCGATACGAACTTGACGGCTTGGACGGGAACTTCACGACACCTTCACTGTGCGCTTTCATACTATGGGCTTGGGTCTTCAAGTCCACACTCAAAAACGACCACATGCTCAGCATGTTTGTTGGGCTTGAGCCTTCGCCGCTACTTTCGGAAATGATATTGCCTCTGGTACTGTCGAGTCTGTGTTTTCTTCCAGCTAGACCAGCTACAATCAGACTCAACGCTACTAACTTCTTGTTGTCTTTGTGTGTGGCAGTTATTGATTTGCTCTTGAAAGGCCATAATTCGCCCTTTAGGCAACGATGAGAGAGTTCCATCGATTTGACTTGATCCGACTGCTCATTGCACATTTCTGTATCAGTCAAAGCACTTCGTCAGACTCGAGCAAGCAACGAGAGTGAGTGCTCTAGGTTGTTGAGCGAGTTGTAGGGGTTTTGCTTTTGAAGGTAATAGGTCCTCGCGGTATGAGATGATTTATTAAGGAGGAGTCATGTGAGCCAAACGATATCAGCTTCTTACTTTGACTTCTACATTATCCAGCAGCTTCAATCCCTGCGCGCGCGAATATAAGTACCTTTGGGATATATCACTACATCGGTGCTGCTTACCAATTCGCCCCAGTCCATTGGGATTATCGAAAGCGTTGATTCTGGATAGATTTCAGCGGCCACGCAACTCCACACCGATAATTCATCGCCTGGTATAGCAGTGATAGCACACGAGGGGTACAAAATGGTGGAGGCATTGTTCACCTTCCAGCCTTTCTTCGACACACCACGCGCTCGGTAGATTCTCGTCGCGAAGAGGTTGGATTCAGTAGTTTGCTGCGGGTGGTGTATGAATAGCTTGAGTTTGTAGACTCCTGAGACACAGAATTGAATTCATATGTTCGCGTGGACGACGAAATGGCTGTTTCTCTTGTCATAGCCGCACACATTCCAGCGGAGCGCGTTGCTCGCTTTGCAATCGGAATCATCGTATTCCAGAAACAGGGGCTTCAGGTTCTCATTCTCGGCTCCAACTTTCCTTAGCTCTGCCTTGGCATTTTCAATGCAATGCGTTGGATGGCAAGCTGCTCTTCTCGGTCTCGAAGTGTTCCTTCTGCGAGCTTAATTGGGTCCAGTGGGATCAGCATTAAGTTAACGCGCAATTTCGGACGCAACACGATTGAGCGTATCCTCACAGCTACTGTCAATTCCAGGCGAAGCGAGTCACTATCGCCTTCGCAGGCGAGGTTGCGCTGACGATCGCTCGATTTGTCTCCAAGAGGTGCTTCTTCCAGACAACTCTGGAAAATCTGCAATGCGTATACATTAACAGCGTTACTTGTACTGATCTCGTCACAAGTGACTGGATAACATTCGTATGTGCACCATTTTCTTATTGAAACATAATCGGCGATTGTCATCGTCGCAACGCTTGGATCGAACAATGGCAAATCCTTCAAGCTCAGCTGCGCGATTCCCTGCACACGATTTTGTTGTCGTTAATACAACGAGCGTTCACGTGAGAGCCATCAGCATTCAGCTAGATTTCCCACTGGCAATTACTATCGTTGTCTTCGAGTCAGAACTGGAAACGATCGCCTTCAGCCAATATTTTGAATCGGTACGAAGGCGAGGGTTTGCACTTGGACGAGAAAGTCACGTTGCCGGTGTTGATCACTCTCATGCTGTCCGCCTTGAGTCTTTGCCGTCACTTTTGAAATTGCCAACGTTTTGGAGTTGGTCAACAGCTATCAGAAACCACCGGCTCGAAGCGAGATCACAACGACGTATGCTCCCTGTGTTTTATGGCGGTTGCTGATCAAGTAGCGAAACTTATAGCCGGTTCTAGTGCGCATTCTGAAAGGAGCTTGTGAGATAATGTGATCTCTGTAAAAAATCATCGGCTGTACATTCTGTAGGTTTGAATTGATGCGTATGGCACATATTTGCTAGTCAAAGTAGCTCGACAGACTCGAGCGCGTTTTGATAAAGTCATGGTAGATCACCAAACAGATCGCGATGATCAAGACCGCGATCACCGTGTAGAGCACAATCCTGTTCGTGATGATTCGGCGCGTCATGCGCTGCAGAACGCGCCGTGCGTCGGTCGTGATCTCTCGAGTCTCACGTACCTACTCAAACGGCACATGACAGTCCAAGATTAGCAGGTGAAGCACTGTTTCCTTCTAGCATTTCTAAAAAATGCGTCCGCACCTTGTCGTGTGATGAGAGCAAACTCTCTCGCTGCTGAGCAAGCGTGTCAAGAACGGAGATACCGATTTCTTCCGTCTCCGCGACGATGCGCTGCGAGCTCTCGAGTGCCTTGGAGGATCTAGAAATGGATGCGAGCAAACAAGTACGCCACATGAAACAATTTAGTCGGACAATTCCACTCCAGCGTAAAGATTTTAGGACTCGAGAACATTGACCTTACCGTAAGAGGCGATTCGTGTTCTCTGTGATGCGGTCGTATTGAGCACTCTGCATAAACGAAATAGACCACATCGCACAGATTAGTCGGGTACATGTTGGAACAGCCCATACCTGTTACTCACCTCATTCCCCATCGAGTTGCGCGGTTTGTTTTTTGCTTCACGCGCCATCAGCTGTGCGCGCTCGAGGTCTCGTTGCAGCCCCTGAAGCTCATCGCGATACAAATTGATCTGCAGCCGCATATTCGCAGATGCAGCAATATCAACGATTAGCAACACACCTCACACAAAATAACAGAGTTCAACACAAGCAACGGCATACTTTTGTTTGCATGGCTTTCCGCAGCATCGGCGGCTTTCCCCGCACTTCAATGCTCATCATCTTGATCTGCACACACAGCATGGAACCAATGTGATAATCCAGATAGTCAGCATCATCGCCCACAATACTCAAAGAAGGCTCCACAAGTACTTCTACGTACGCAACGCTGTGCTTCGACCACACTCGCCTGCACGATCTGTGTCGCTGTCGTCGACGTCACTAACAAACAACACAATTATGGCAACAACAGTCAGTAATGAGTCGGTACCCCCACTGCGTCGCCTGGACAGACGTCGCTGTTGTATTGGATACACACACGCACAGCCACACACACGTGCGCGCATACCTTGGTTGTGCAGGATGTCGTTGATGCTGTTGTTGATCGCCATCTTGCTGTCCACGAAGTCCTCCTCGAGCGTGCGAAACTCGGGTGGGAACGCGCCATTCTCCGCCATCTTCTTCCCCGTCGCTGTCGTCTCGTTCTGGGTCTTCTTTCGCTTTTCGAAGAGTGACGACAAGGGAAACAAAAGATTAGAGAGAATTTGGGGTCCTGATTGAGCAACTGTAGTCTAGATATCGATTATTTACCCTTATTTTGCAACATTGGGGGTTGATTTGAGTGACCTTTCGTGCATTGGAGATTGAATTGCGCAATGCGCATGAGGCAATAACCAAGAGCATGAGCAGCAGTATGAGTCGCGCTGAGGCCAAGAAGATGCCGCGCACCGCGTACGTATATGCGTGTGTTGCAAAGTATTGAGCATGCATGCGCTGGCTGATAGTGTGTAAATGCATGCAATGTCTGTGTGGGTTGGTACAGCGTCTCGGATCGCCTGCGCGCAACAGAAGTACGCGAACAATGCAATGCAAATGATCTTTCATGGAGAAAGGCGTATTTATATGTGTATATTCCGTTATGTTGTTGCTGTTTAGGAAGCGCTGAAGGCTGCGCAGGCGACGATCGCGCAGCAGGAGAGGCGCGAGAAGGAGCTGCGCGCGTTGCTGGTGACGAATGGCGTCGCGCACGAGGCGACGCAGAGCGCGGATCCAGTCCTGGACGGTAAGATGATAGTTATATTGGTGTGAAGCTTATGCGAGCACCAACTGATATCTTTTCATGGCAGCGAAAATGCAGGCGATCAAGAGCATCCATGAGCAGAAAGTGCGCGCGTTGATGAAGTCGATCAATCAGCTGCAGGAGCAGCTGCAGGCGCTACGAGCGCAAGACAAGGAGCACCGCCGCTCTGCGCTAATCCAGAGCCTGCGCAAGAGCATGCGCGAGCAGGAACTCGTTATCGACGTGCTGAAGCAAACTCTGGCGGAGAAACTCCCGGAGTTCAAGGACTCCCGCGCCCTGGTAAACGATTTCGTGATCAAGAAGTCAGTCGGTGGTCCATTGCGCTTCCGTCCAAAGACTCGCGAAGAGCTCGAACAAGAAATGGACGAGCTGAATGAAAAATACAAGCGCGTACTGGGAAGTTTGCGGCAGGTGAAGCGCGATGCGGCTGATGTTTTGAGTAGCAAACAGACGGATGACAAGGACAACGCAGACGCCAAAAGTCAAGGCGGAGATAATCCATTTCAAGAGAACAATGGAGACTTCAGTGCGCCGCCTCAAGGTCAGCATCGTTTGCATGAATGTGCAGTTTGTGCATGTAGGGCTAACTTTGGATTTGATCTTGTAGATCCTGCCCTGCAGGAGGAGATTGAGCGCCTGCAAGTCGAGTTGAACTCGAAAACTATCACGATCCACTCCCAGGCCGACGAAATCAATTCACTATACGCAGAAATGGACAAGCTGCGTGTGTACGTGTTGAATGATATCACAACCCAGTCGGTTTATTCACACGAGTTTTTTACTGGCACTCATTCACTCTTGGTGGTTTGTTAACAGTGTTGAAGACAAACTCGAGCGGAAGAAGCACAAGGTCGCGCTGCTCGAGGACAAACTCGCGAATCAGCAGCTCGAAACTGTGCGTCTCGTACATGAAAAAGAGATCCTGGCCGAGAAAGGTGTGCAACTACAGGAAGAGATCCAGTTTCTGCGTGACAACCACGTGGATGACGTCAGCAGTCACGATCAAGAGCGGCTGGAGCACCTGGAGCTCGTTCAATGTCTGCGAGCGTCCGAGATTGAGCTTCAGAGTCAGCTAGAGGAACAGCAGCGTAAGTGGTCGACTGACCGCACGGTAATCTACCAGCAAATGCGACTGCTTGAGAAGGAGAAGCAGCTGGCAGAGGACGAGAAGAAGCATGTGGAGATCGAACGAGCTGCCATTGTGAAGAAATATGGTAATGTGTTACGATCGTTGACAGTGCTGTTCTCAATTGGGGCTCGTGATGATGCATTTTCTCATGCATTCTATTTCATAGATGCACTGGAGCACCAGAAGAATGCCCTGCAAGAGCAGCTTGAAGATGCAACTGCTGCACAACGCGCACTCGCCAGCAAAGTGGAGGTACAGTCATGCGTGATACGAGGAAACTCATTGAATCATGTACATTCATTATCACTCTGCCGGTGTTTTCTTAGGAACTCGAATCCATTTTGGCAAAGCATGAGACCATGTCCCGTGAAGAGCGAGACGCGCTCGCCAAGAGCACCACTGAGAAGCTTGAAGAGCTCCGGCAGAGCGTGAGCGAGAAAGAGGTACTCATCAAGACCACCGAGCGGCAATTGAACGCTGCGAAGCTGCTTGTGCGGCAGTGCAAAAAAGAGAAAGAGCAGCTGCAGGAGCGCGTGCTCAAGCTTCAGGAAGAGCTACGCAACAGCAGTAGCAATAGCAATAGTGCTAGTGGTAATGATGTGGACCCAACTTCAACATGACCAGCAAGCACCTCTAAACGTGCATAGTCATAAATATGCAATTTATCAACCCAGTCTTTCTCTGATTCTTTGCATTTGGGAGAGCAATCCATTTGCTAATTGCAACAAGGGAGGAAAAGGAAGAAAGGGGAAGGAATCGGCGAAGATGATGGCGTTCGGAGACGACGCAGAGATGCACGAGCGCCTGCTGGACAGCGACAGCGAGACCGTACGCGACCACCTGCCTAATGTCGCAGACGATGCCACCATGACCATGTCCGACGACGAGCAGAGCGACGAGTACGAGCTCATCTCGGAGCGCGAGACGCTCGTGTTCGACCAAGCGCTCTACAACGCCCGCCAGCAATACGAAAGCAAGGCCAACGGAGGCAGCAACGAGAGCTTCTTCCAGGCGTACCTCATGAACAAGATCCAACCGGGATCCGGTGCGTTGCGCTGTCGCTAGTGTTTGTATCTGGGAATGAGATTAATGATGCGCATTTATTGATCCTCTCTTGCGCACACTGACCCTCCTCTGTGTCTGTGTCTGTGTGGATACTGCAGTGAAAGGATCCATGTTCACGATGACAGTGGCGATTGTTGGTGCGGGTGTGTTGTCACTACCCTACGCAGTGGAGCAGGTACCGTATGGCTGAGTGTGCGCTATCGAAGCGGATCGGGCAGCGATGCCCTGGTTCTGATCATACTCACGCGCATGCACTTTCTTGTTTCAGGCGGGACTGGTGCTCGGCATCCTGATGATCACAGGCGGTGCGCTCATCACGAACTTCTCTCTGCGACTGCTCCTCACGTGCTCGGAGCTTGCGCAGGCGCGCTCGTACATGGATCTCGCGTACGGCACGGGTGGCTACCGCCTCGCGGGCTTCACGCAGTTCATCGTGTGTCTTAATTTATTCGGAACGAGCGTCGGGTATCTCGTGGGAAGCGCAGAGCTGATCCAACTGGCTATGACGGTATGATATATTGTTAAATGTGCGAGTGGATTCGCATACAAGTGTTGTGTGGTGTGGTGCTGATGGGCTTTGTCTTGATATCCCTGTGTAGGCGTTTCTTGGACCGACAAGCCACAGCATCTTCGTGGACCGCCAGTCGCTCATCCTGCTGCTCTGTTTCGTGTTCGTGCTGCCGCTGTCGCTCTTTCGTAGCCTCGAGTCGCTGCGGTTCTCGTCGCTCTTCTCGATCGTGTGTATCGTGTTCATGGCGCTCGTAATCGTGGTCAAGTACTTCCAGTTTGTGCACCTGGGGCTCGCGCCTGACATTTCGTACCAGCTGCATCACCTGATTCTCTTTGACTGGCGCCTCGAGCGCTTACTCACAGCGTTCCCGCTCGTGATCTTCGTGTACACGTGCCACCCGAACGTGCTCCCGATTTACTTGGTGCTCAAGCGCCGATCCAGCCGCCGCATGTACAAGGTGATGAACCGCTCGATCGGCATCGCCGCCGCTGTGTACGCACTCTGCGGCGCGTTCGTCGTACTCACGTTTGGCGAGCACACAAAGTCGAACTTCCTCAAGAACAACTACCACGGTGACGGCGCCGTGCTCGCTGGCTGCGTCGGCTTTAGCATCGCGCTCATCCTGACCGTGCCGCTGTTTGTACACACCCTGCGTGACAACATCCGAGAGGTATGTTCATTGCGTGATGGATACACTGGGGAATTGGTTCATTCGACTAACAGGCAGTGTTTGTGTGATTGACTGACTGTGTGCTCAGGCGCTACTATCAAACCGCCGTCTGAATGTGTTTTCCCACGCACTCATGTCGACCACAATGGTACTTGCGGTGCTGCTCGTGGCGCTCGGCTCGGGCGACATCGCGTCCGTGCTGGGCATTCTCGGCGCGACGACGAACCCGGTGATCTGCTTCGTGCTGCCGGCGTTCTTCATCCACCGCCTGGGGTCTACAGAGCGCCACCGCGCGCACAAGATCGGCGCCATCCTGCTCGCGGTCGTGACGTCTGTGCTGTCACTGCTCAGTCTGTTGCAGCAGCTCCGTAGTCTGCAGCTAGCCTTCTAGTGCGCTGCATTCTAACTCTGTGGTCATTTTAGCTTGGAATGAGAATGCTGTGCGTAAAATGGAGCCATTTTGTTAAATTTCATGTTTCTGTGGAAATAAAATGATATTGGAAATCTATATGAGATTCTATTCGTTGAAAGTAATATTGTAAATATCTTTATTGGCTAGAAATAAATTTGAAGTGTAGTTTGCGAAGCTGTTGTCCTTGCTTTCTTGCGGGGTGTTCCTCCACAATGCGGAATTGGCTTCCTGCTGACGACAAGGGCCAAAGACAACAAACAGACAAACGCAAGGAAAGGCGCGAGTGAAGTGAAGTGAAGTGGAGGGAGAACATGGTGATCGCGCGTCGGCAGCAGCAGCGACGCGAGCAGCAGACCCAGATGCAGCGGCAGCGGCAGACGGATGCGCTCGTGCAGGCGCTGGGCGAGTTCGCAGTGTTTGTCGCGCGCGTGAGGCGCTCGCAGCAGAAGAAGAAACGTCGCTCTGCTGAGCCAATTGCTGCTGCTGATAAGGCGTGTGCCGTTGGAGAGAAGCGCGCGGTGCTCGAATGGCTGCGCTCGCTCTCGCCTGCAGAATGCTCGTCATTGTGTGCAGTCACGGATGTGGGCTTTGTGAAGACGCTGCTGAGCATGGCGATGGTGAGCAAGCAAAAACGCGCGCCTGGATGCAGTGGTGTGCATATTGGATCGCATATTGATGAGTTCCAGCTGCTGCCAGTCACGTCGAAGTCGCTGGCGCTTTCGATGGCGGATGCGAAGAACTGGCTCAAGAGTGATACTCCCGTATCGGCTCCATCGACGTCTCCGCGGTGAGAACTCGTAAATATGCTTGCAATAGTCGGAAAAGTCCACACTAACCGTTAAGTTGTGCTTGCAGGGAATTCATTCGACGACCGCGCGTGCGCACAATGGACGGAGATATCGTCGGTACGTTCCACTCGCCCGCGTACAGTGAGTGTTGTGCAACGCTGCTACAGTTCACCCGCATTCTCAACGCCAGAAAATCCTGCGACACGGTGACGCTCTCCATGGAGCTCTTTGACGCGAAACAACAGCATTTCTGTCTGAGCCGGCAGCAACTGAAGTTTCCAATCGTCCAGGGCAGAAATGCGATGTTTCTCTACCTGATGGAGCAGATATCCGATGGGCAGTTCTTTGCTTCGTGTCCGTCAGAGTCCACGTTTCGCAGCAAAGTCTGGGGTGAAACCAAGGTACGCACGATGTGGTATTTTTTATACGACCACGCCGCCATTTTTGCTCGGAATCGCTTACCGAGAGTTCTACAACGTATATTGTGTGGTGCTGCTGTTGCTATTTATGCAGTGGCTCGCATCCCAGGGATACTATTCGCTCCAAGCGCTGATTGTGAACCAGATTGTAAGTCATTGCAGAGTTGTACCCGTATAATGTCGTTCATCAGCTCATTCAAATTTGTCGATCGACTGTACAGGAACTAAACATCTGGCGGCATTGGATCGAGCGAAAGAAAGCGTCGTCACCATTGTACAGAGTGCCGCTGGTGGGACTTGGCTCGAAATTGTACCTCGCAGATGAGTGGACGAGCGCCAGTGTGCTGCAGCAACGCGAAGTTTTATCACGACTCAGCGTGGCGATGATGAGCCATCTTCGTGGTATGAAGAGCAGATCTACATCTGATCCACAAGCCATCCACTCGTCGCTGTCTGGACTCATCGATGTGCTCGCTGCATTCCAAGAGAGTGCGGCTCAATTGAAAACGAGAGATGGCTCGAAGGGCTCTGTGGATTTTTACTTCAGCTGCTCGTTTATTGAGACGCTAAGTGCTCCTCAAGCTGCTGTCGTGAAGCTGATCGTAGCTGAGCATTTGCAGGAACAATGCTCGCTTCTACTGAGTGAGCGTCTAGCAAACGAAGACGAGAAAGCAAGCTCGCAGCAGACAACGGGATTGGGAGCTGATGAGTCAAAATCTTCCAACCACACACAGCGAAGGCGAGCAAATCGAAAGAAGTTGCTCAAGAAACGTCGACATGAAACAGAAGAGCGACTTGCACAGCAAGCGCTACTGAAGGCAGCGCTCGATGAACTCAAAACACGCTTTCGCAAGAAGAAAGAGCAGACGCTCAAAAACGTGTCTGAAATACTGGACACAATCGTCGAAAGCGCGGCAGGCGAGGCGAAACCAAAAGCGAACAAACACCACCAAGTGCAAGCCAACCAAACGGTTGTTGATCTTTTGTACGCGTCGTCCGGTGCGTCATCGAAGAAGAAGAAGAAGCGCAAAAAAGGAAAGAAGAATGATGGAGACCAATCAGTTGGAGCTGGTAAATCACGGTCAGGTAGCAGTATTTCCACTCCAGCCGAGCTTTCGTCACCAGTCCCAACCGCTGCGGCTGAGCTGACAGATTTGGATGAGAAGGAGAACCGTTCGCAGCAAATTGTCAATGCGACGCCGGAGGTACGACCGCTTTTGAGCTTTCTGGACAAGAGCTACTCCTCTCCACTCCCGTTGATGCCGACATTTGGTCCGGAGCCGCTGTATACCCCCAGCAACGCATCACCTCCATTCTTCCTGTCGCTGCCACCACCGAGAGACCTATCTGGGCGTAGTAACCAACGAAATACCAGAGCAGAAGGTGAGGAATTGGTCACGAGAGAAGACCGGAAGTCGAATGAATCTGCTGGCACCTCAGGTAGTGGTCAAGAGAAGCCGTCGGAGTCAAATTTTGAATGGTACCTGCCATCGCTGTTCTCTTCCGAGTCGTCGAATCACACGAATTCGACCACCTCGAGTCTCGACTGGGATTTCCACAACTGGCAGCTCAAAAATGATGCATCGTCAACAACGAAAAACAGCAACGGGATTCTGACCGCAAGTTCGAATCGGTCGACGCTACAAAATCGACCGCAACCAGCAATTCCGTCGTCGTCATCATCGAAGACGTATTCTCTCGAGTCATTCTCCAATATGCTCAATGTGAATTCCGCGACCCCCACCAGGAAAACTACGTCGTCAAGTCCTGGTGACTCTGTTGCAGCTGCTGGTGAGATCTCATCTGCCGAAGATGAAAGTCCTGATGACAATGGAAGCCTGGCGATGAAATTTGACTTCCTGTACCAGCAAGGTGGCTTCTTTGATCGACAACGAGCTCTCAAGCGCCGAAGACGCCCGTTACCATTTGATTACGAGGACGAGGACTGTCGCAATTCAGGCGATGGCGATAACGATGACGATGACAATACTGCTTGGGTGGAGTATCCTGCTGGTCATTGCTGTAGATGCGGATGCCATCAGAATGAAGACAACCAGTCGTGTGAGTGCAAACTGAATGCTGATGGTTCGCACCAATGCTCGACAAGAAAGCGCGCAAAGGACAGAAAGCCGTCACCAAAGAAAGAAGCAGCTTTGGCGCCGGAAACTTCGGAGGTGCTGGACCGACTGGTGAGACTCGAGGCAGCACTTGAGGAGAAAACTAAAGTAAGTGATTTGCAAAACGGGATATTGTATGTGTATGAGATATCGCATCTAACAAAATCTGTACGAAATCGAACAGGCACTCGGTGAGCTTTCGTCAACATTGCCAAAAGAAGTGGCGGCTTTGCAGCAAACAGTGTCGAGTCTAAATGTCCAGCTGATGACAATCGAGGCCGAACTGAGAGAGTTGAAATTGATATCTCAAGAGTCCAAGGCGGCAAGCAGCAATAGCAGTCCAGTAGCCATGCAAGTCACGGGTGAAGAACGAAGCGTGGCTCTCAACGGGATTCTTGTTGGCGGTGGCTCACCTCTTCCGCCCCCATCGTTACAGACATCGACGATGAGCCAAAGCGATCTCGAGCACCAGGAGGAGCACGAAATCCCTTCAAACGAGTACATGTACTCGAACCAGTTGGTCGCTCCGATGGACGCGTCCACATCGGTTCTGGGACCGTTTGTTTCCGTACCGATGTCGGTTCTACCTCCGAGAACAAAACTGCACTGGGACATGTGCGAGTTCATTTCCCAGTTACAGACCGACAGTAACACTCGCCTCCCCGCGCAAATGGCTGCGCTTCGGTTGTGCACTGCAACTGTCCAGTCGCTGTGGCCGCGCGCTCAAGTGCGTCCGTACGGATCGTTTGTCTCCAGACTCGTGCTGCCGTCCAGGTTGGTGTTGCGCTTGTGAATCAAATTTCATGATGATCTAGGGATGAAGCTCACAGTGCCCTGTTTTGGATGTGCTTTTTTGTTTGACTATGCTCCAGTGATATCGATTTGGTGATCTGTCTTCCAAAAGTGCGCCGAGATGCACCAGCTGATGCTGCAGGTGTGCTGGAAGGACGAAACGCGATCAAGGAAACATGGCAGCAAAACCTCGCGAGAAAGCTCCGGCTGGAACCTTGGGTTGTGCCTGATTCGGTCAAGACGATCCCGCTTGCCGCAATCCCAATCATCACGTTGCTCACTACAGCTCCGTACAATGTTCGCTTGGACATTTCGTTCGAGGGACCTGGGCACAATGGGCTCGCCACAAACGACGTGGTGCTCTCGTTAATCCATGAGTTCCCGCCGCTGGCTCCGATCATGCTGGTTCTTAAGAGCTTTGCTATCGAACGAGGCTTTGCGATGGCGTACTCTGGTGGGCTGTCGTCCTACTCGCTACTGCTGATGGTCGCACGGTACCTCCAAGAACACAGCGACACTGTCACAAATGGGTTTGAGAATGTCAGTGCGGCGGTGCAGCACAGCATCAGCTCGCAGTCGTGCGCTGATTTTGGCATGATGCTCATGGGATTCCTCGATTTCTACGGCAATCGGTTCGATCCACGCACGACGGGGATCAGTGTTGCCTCGCGCTGCTTTTTGAATCGCGAGAACACTTTCATGTCGGCATCAACGAAAGACCACCATCAGTATGCAGCAGACGACGCTGTGCTGGACGACCGAAGTGCTGCGTACCACAACAACAATAGTGGTCACTGGCAAATGCCGCAGCAGTCGCCAGTGCAGGACTCGAACTTGCTCTCCTCGCCGGGCTCTCGTCGCTATGGGAACCGTTCGTCGATGGACTGGCCGCAGAATACCCACATGGTCGACTTGGCGCACGATCCGCACAAATTCGACCCAGTTTTCATCGAAGACCCGCTGCATCCGAGCAACAATGTCGGTCGGAACCTGTTTCGCATCATGCAGATCCGCCGCGCTTTCTCTGCAGCGTACTCGATTTTAATGGCCGCGTCCGTGAACCCGTCAGTGTTTAATGAGAATCGAACGAGCAAGATCACCGGCGTCGCGTTGCATCCGGACAATATGCTACGCGCGATCCTTGGTGCAAACGCCCCCGTGAAGGCGAAATCCGATGTCGCTGGCGGCGGCTCCTCTGTTCCAAATGGTGGAGGCAGCAACGGTTCTGGTTTGTCGTCATCGGGTGAAGGGAGCCAGTCACCAACGAATTCGGGCCACATGGGGTACCCGACTCCAGCTGGCTCGGGCGGTGGTGTCGGCTTCCCGTATCCGAATTATACGCATGCAGGAGTGCCTGGCGCGGCTCACTACTTTCCTGGCAATGGTGGTGGCGGTGGCGCTGCAGAGTCTGCACTCCATAATGCACAGCCGTATCCGTTTTACTCACACTATCAACAGCAGCATCACCAGCAGCACTATCTCCAGGCTCAGCAGCAACGAGCACACGTGGTCGTGGCGGGCGGCAACCATGGCTCATTCTACGGCGGCTTCCGCTCGGAAGGATCTTCGAACAGGCGTCACAGCGAGTCGGGGAGTGAGAAAGCAACGACTTCGACTCGAACCGAGATGGCGTCCGCTGAGAAGTACTACGAGCGCAGGAAAGACCGCCTCGTGAGTCCTCGTTTGGTCGCGAATCACCACGCTCAGCGAAGTGGCGTCGGGGAAACGAAAGATGAAGATCAAATCAAAACGCGGAAAGGACCTGCGCGGTCGCTCAGTTTCGCGGACGTCGTCGTGGGCGGCAACACGTACAGCGCGTCGACAATGGAGTATCACCGGAAGGAGCCGAGCTCACCACTGGCACGTCCGTCGAGATACTGGCGCGACGACTCGGGGATCGAAGACTCCATCAACGAGAAGTGGGAGTCGAAGCGATGATCTCTAGGCAATGCTCTGTGGTGCGTACTTGTGCCGGGAGCGACAGCACGAAACTCGGTCAACTGGGGTTCATAGCATGCAAGTGAGCACATCAAGCGCAGCTCGCGCGCTAGCAGATAGGTAGAAATTGGGTGCAATTATACGAGCCAATGCAAAATTAAATATTGCACACCACAAAAAACAAACCGAAGCGCAAAACCAGCAGAGAGAGAGAGAGAGAGAGAGAGAGAGACCTTGAAGACCACAGACACTAATGTGCACTGCCGAACGTGTACACGAATCCCTGGGCATTGGAAAGCACAGAGCGCAGTCAGTCTGATGTCCAACTCAAGGCAGAGCGATCCACCAAACAAGGTTTGTCTCCCTTAATCGCTTGGTTTACATACCGACTTCTCGTGGTCTCGATGGATCAGCTCGAGCTTCATGAGCGTCTGCAGGATCTCCTTGCTCTTGATCACAGCCAAGCCACTGTGCTTGACCAAGTCGGCGATCGTTCTGTTTCCATTGCAAGATACAAGGTGTGTTCAGTTCCACTCCAACGCATTGGTGTGAGAGCAAAGAGAGGGACGCAGCGAGACGAACGTACATGCCGCTGCCACGGTTCTTAATGTAAAGGAGGATGTTCTCCAGTTTCTTGAGCTCCTCTTTGCTCTGGTACTTGCGCGGAATCTGGTCGCGAATGTCTGTCCAAATCCCACACAACAATAATGGAGAAAGGTAAGAAAGCACGCACTCACTCGTACATTCGCGGCAATGACATGAGTTTCCTTACGTTTGTCCCATTTCCAGGCGGGGGATTCCGGTTTCTTCACCACGACGGGCACCTTGCGCTTGTTCTTTTGCTGTTGCTGCTGACCTGGCTTGCCTTGCGCTCTCTTCTGCTGCGCACTACCACCACTGGTGCTGCCGGTTCCCCCCATTGAGAGCGACTTTTTGCCCTTGCTGCCGACGTTCGAGTTCCGGTTCTTGCCCGTAGCGCCACCACCACCCGTCCCTGCGTTCAGGCTGCTGCTGCTCTCCGCGGACTCACGCGATGCTCGCCGTATGAGCGAGAGGCCGGACGTCTGCGGCGCGGGGATGCCCGAGAGCTGGATCGATACTTTTTTCGCGGGCGGCGCCTTTGGGAACTGCAGACAGGACGCGTGCAGCGCCATGGCGTTCTGGAAGTCGCCGAACGTGGTGTTGAATGCCTCGATGGACTCGTGCACGCGCACGAGCTCCTGTACCTGGTCGCGCACGCCGCGCAGCGCGCTGCAGAGACTCGCGAACGGCTCTGTGAGCGGATCTGCCATCATGTGTGTGTTGCTTTGTTGAGCTTTATTGCGAGCGAAAATGGCGCGAAGTTTGAAACAAGAGGATTGCCGCTTAAGTACGATTATAAAAAAGCTTTATTGCTGGGGTAAAAACAAGTTTATTGCTGGAGTAAAAATGTCACTTTATTGAGACGACCCTAGTGGACACACATATACCAATATGAACGCGTCGCTTCGTGTCCTCTGTTGCAAAAGTTCATTTGCATTTGCAGACTGCATTGATCAACAAGAAACAGAGAGAGCGCACGCGCAGAAGATCAAAGCGATGAGCGGCAACAGCACAGCTGGCAACTTCGACTTGGACCACGCGTACCTCCGCGCGACGGTGGCCGCGCCGTTGACGGAGGCCATGGCGCAGTTGGCGATCCTACAGCCAGAGGATCCCGTCGAGTACCTGGGCAACTATCTGCTCAAGTTCGTCTCGAACGAGCTGGAGCGCCAGCGCATCGAGGAGCTCAAGAAAGATCACCTATTGCAGCCACAGCAGACAGCCAAGCCAGGGCTGTATCCAGGAAGCAGCAGTCGCGACAACAACGCTGATGACACCCCGAGCGAGCTGGACAAGGTATGTTTCACATTCGCTCATTGCATTCACGCTTGCGTACTATTGATGGCTGATGTAGCTCTGGTGATTGTGTTTCCTGGTTGTCAGACACTCGTCCAAGAGAAGGACATGCTGGTGCAACTTCAGGGCGAGTCGAGCGTGCCGCTGCTCTTCCAGCGCTTTCTCACGTGTCTCTGCGCGACGTTGAACGCGGAGGAGGCGTATATTGGCAAGAAAAGCGTCGACCCCGCGGGCGTGGAGCTCGTGCACTGGGTCGCGAGCTCCAAACCAGACTCCATCACGGTCGACAAGTTCGTCACGGAAGAGCGTGGTGTCACGTTTGATGTGTTCAAGGAAGTCGAGGACCCTGCGTCCCCTGTTGACGCCGACGGGAACCCACTGCCGCCGATGGTGCCAAAGTACATCCACGTCGAGAACGTGCTTCGCGAACCGCGAATGAAGTTCTTCCACGTACCCAAACTCGGTGCGTACCTGACGAAAGGACTTAAATACAACTGTTTCTTGCATCCGGACGTATTCAATGAGACGAACCCCGAGACACCCAACATCAAAGAAGACTGGCTCGTGGTTTCGGTCGACACGATGGACCAAGCGCGCTCGTTCACGCAGCCTGAGATCGACTCTTTCCAGCGTTTGTGCACGATATTCATCCAGAGCGTCGAGGAGCTCGAGCGCACGCTCTACATGAAGGACTTTGAGCGCAAGACCACGAACGATGACGCGCTGCTGCACGAGTTCCACGTCGCGTACGCGGCGCAGGTCGCGGTGCAAGAAGAGAACCTCATGATCCAGCTGCAGTCGCTCCCGGAAGAAGAGAAGAACACGAAGGAGATCGAACTCCGCGCAGCGTTCATGGTGTATCTGCTCACCAGCCACGTGCCGACGCTGGCGATGGCGTCAGCGCGCATCGTGCCGTTCAAGCAGCCCGTGCTGACAGTGTTCGCTGCAGCACTGGGGTTACTCGGGTACCCAAAGCCGGCGCTTTTCAATCCGGTCACGAAGGCCCCGTGCTGGGAGAAGATCGCGCCGCTTCTCGAAGAGACCAGACTGAAAGTGTGCCTGGAAGGGTTTCCCACCGCGAGTCCACCAGCGGTAGCAGACGCCAAGCAGGCGCTGAGTGAGGTCTCGAAGGCCGACATTGAATCTGGCAGCCCCATCGCGTTCTGCTTCTACCTGTGGACCCAGGCGGTGATCGCGCATCGTGAGAACCTGGACGCGCTGGCTGAGCTCGCGCGTCAACAAGAAGCAGACGCCGCCACCGCTGCTGCAGGCGAGAGCGAGGGGTGATAACGCTGGGCAGACGGACTGAAGCACCCAGAGAATAGGGAGTGAGTAGTTACTTATTTTAGGGGTAAGTTAAGTACATCTGGGTATTTGCATAGGTACACGTGACGGCTACACTTTTCTGCCATAAAAATGATTCAGGATGTAGCCATATGTTACCAAAGCATACATACATAATCTATACTGTGGCTGTGCATAAGTCAGATTGCATCTGATTTTCATATTCGCTAGGTGAGGCTCCATTGTACGTCGCGGCAGGCGGCTCTTCAGGATCTCAAAAACAAAAGAGAAACCCACCGACTCCATACAAACTTGCATACAAAAGAGCCACCTTCCTTCATCCATTCGTTGTTCCCGCGGCTTTTCCACGCTTACACTTGCAAAAGAGCACTACAATACACAGAGCAGCAGTAGCAAGCAGACATGGAGATTAGCGGCTCCCAAGGGGAGGGACAGCGAGCGGTAGAAGAGACCGCGCAGGACATCGCGACGCGCGAGCGCGAGCGCCTGGCGAACCTGCAAAAGTGTGAAACATGCTACCAATCACAAGCGATATGAGTATGTTTCAGTGCACCTGTAGAATTCTGACGTGACCTTTGTTGTTATCGACTACTGTGGCACCGTCATAGAGCGAAGGAGCTGGCGGACGCCGAGCAGCAGCGCCGTGTCGAAGAGGAGAAGGACCGCGAGGTAAGCTGCTGGAGGCGAGAATGGCTGACATGGCTATAGTGAAACGTACTGAGTATTGATTGTGTGATAGGACGAGGTGGCGATTGTGCGGCAGATCAACATCGAGCTCTCCAAGACTGCGCAGGATGAAGAACAGGAACGGCGAGTGCACGAGTACGAGATCACAAAGGTGCAGGAGCAGTTACTTCGCGAGCGCAGCAAGAGCGAGGCGATTGAGGCTGCGGAGCAGGAACGTCTGCGTCGCATGGCGGAGTTGGAAGCGAGTGAGGCAAGCGAGGAGCAGGAGCGCGCAGAACAGCAAAAGCTCGCTGTGCAGGTGCATTTGAGCAAACGACTTCTCTGTGTTGTATTTATTTATCGAAATGATATTCATCTTGGTTTCCAATGTGCGTTCAGGTGATGGAGAAGGAGCGCATCCGACGCCTGTCGTCACAGGAGCACTTTGAGCACATGGCGTCGCGTCGCAAGAGCAGCGTCGGCAGTCCGAGAAGCCCCACCACGTCCCCCTCCGTGTATTTTTCCAGCTAGAACGAATGATGCGCAATGTACCAACAAACATGGCTACATTCTTGCTCCAGAATGAATGTAGCCATGTTGGGTGGGACCCTTCATAGCGTACATAGCCCGCCCGTATCTTGATTTTCAGCTGTATTCGCTATCAGAGGGTGGACTGTACGTTGTCGTCGTTAAAAGGCGGCTCTTCAAGATCGCAAAAAAAGAGAAACCTACACCCCATACAAACTTTCATACAAAAGCTTCTTCAACCTCCGCTCTTCACCGCATTCTCCTATTCATTCTCAGTTGGAAAAGCAAGCCGCATTAGTAAGTAGCAAC
This sequence comes from Pythium sp. MPC-2022a, assembly GCA_038050625.1. Taxonomy (NCBI): domain Eukaryota; phylum Oomycota; class Peronosporomycetes; order Pythiales; family Pythiaceae; genus Pythium; species Pythium sp. MPC-2022a. The sequence goes on from JALBZB010000423.1 coordinate 19,291, forward strand.
AGCAACAATACTGACGATGGAACTCGACGACGAAGCCACACAGGCGCTGGACGCGCTCAGCATGGACGCCAGCACGATGGACGCAGAGAGCGAGCAGTGGGAAACTGATCCCCTGAAGCCACTGGCAGGGGAGGCGGCGGCGGTGAAGTACCCGGATCGCCGCGAGAGCGCGAGCTCTTTCCTCTTCCGTAAGGACGAAGGAGCAGAAGAAGAACAAAAGCAGGCGGTTGAGGAGACGCATCAGGACGTCGCGGCGCGCGAGCGTGAGCGAGAGGCGAACCAGCAAAAGTGTGTTGAGCTGCCAGTAGTGTCAAGTGTATGGATATGCTTTACTGTAGCTGCAGAGCTCTAACGTGACATTGCTCTTGGTTGCTGTAATGCTAGAGCGAAGGAGCTGGCGGACGCCGAGCAGCAGCGCCGTGTCGAAGAGGAGAAGGACCGCGAGGTAAGCTGCTGGAGGCGAGAATGGCTGACATGGCTATAGTGAAACGTACTGAGTATTGATTGTGTGATAGGACGAGGTGGCGATTGTGCGGCAGATCAACATCGAGCTCTCCAAGACTGCGCAGGATGAAGAACAGGAACGGCGAGTGCACGAGTACGAGATCACAAAGGTGCAGGAGCAGTTACTTCGCGAGCGCAGCAAGAGCGAGGCGATTGAGGCTGCGGAGCAGGAACGTCTGCGTCGCATGGCGGAGTTGGAAGCGAGTGAGGCAAGCGAGGAGCAGGAGCGCGTGAGCCAGCAAGAACTCGCTGTGCAGGTGCGCTTCATTACACACTTTCTACCTTGAAGGAGTATCCCTGTGTTTAACCACACGTGTTGTCTTCTCCATGTGTGGACGTAGGAGATGGAGAAGGAGCGTATCCGACGACTCTCATCGCAGGAGCACTTCGAGCACATGGCGTCGCGCCGCAAGAGCAGCGGCAACAGCAGTCCTACCAGCGCTATCACCTCGCCACCAGTGTATTTCTCCGCCACAAGCGATGACGACGCTGGCGACTTTAGTGAAATCCCGGTCGTACAGTCGCCGGCGTCAAAAATCTTGGTGGACGAGCACACCGAGTGGCGCTGCTTCATTTCTTCTGAGAGCCCCGAGCAGGAGAAAGATAACCTCCGAGGTGCGTCTTTGTCATGTTTGCCTGTATACTCGGTGGGAGTAGATGGATTTTATGACTGACTTGGGTTTGGTCTTGGTGTTTTTTCTACCTACCATGTTAGCGCTCCGCATGAGTCTCGAGGACGATCTGAAGGCGGAACCTCACGCCAAGTTCCAAGAACTGGTCGGTGATGTGCGCTTGCTGCGCTTCCTGCGTGGGCACAAGATGAACGTAGCTGTCGCTGCAACCAAGTTCCGCGAGATGCTCGAGCTGCGCAAGAAGCACAAATTGGATGAGATCCGCGCGGAGATCTTGGAGAAGAACATGTGCCCCGACGAGTTTCCGCACTTTCAGAAGATCATGTGAGTAACGTACCGTGATGAATGATCTACCTCATACTAAGAACAAGATTATACTGACCCGAAGTTGTCTCTTTTGCAGCCCACACTTGCCGTTCTTGCACGCGTACGACCTCATGGACGCCACGCAGAGCCACGTGTTTTACTTTGAGATGTCTGGCTACGCTGACTTCCGCGGTCTCGTGGAAGAAGTGACCGACGACGAGTGGCTGACGTTCTTCCTCTACGAGATGGAGTATCGCGCGATGAAGCTCGACCAGCTCAGCCGCACGAACGAGAAGCTTGTGCAGACCATTTTCGTGCGCGACCTCACGGGCTTCTCAATCTCGCGCTTCAACCCGCGCCTGCTCAAGCGTCTGCAGAGCATCATCGTGATCGCAACTAGGTGCTACCCGGAGACCACGCGCGAGACGATCATCTTGCGCACACCCTGGATCTTCCACAAAATGTGGAACACGATCACGACCATATTGCTTCAGGAAACCCAGCTGAGCAAGATCCACATGAGCGCCAACTCATACGCGCACCTCGTGGAGCTTGTTGGTGGACGTGACAAGCTTCCAAAGCTGCTCGGAGGCAAGGACTCGTCGACGCACGCGATCCCGCAGACAGGGTTCCTCGGTCGAAACAGCTACGTGCTGCTCTGTGAAGACGGCGCTACACAAGCAGACATCAAGGCTGGCGGGAATCTGCAGCTGCCATTCCGCATGAGTGCGAACGATACCATCTGCTGGGAGTACGAGGTGAAGGCGCACGACGTGGAATTTGGCGTTAAGTTCCGCACACAGGGCATGGGCGGCGCCGAGGAGACTGAGAAGATCCCGATGGCGCGCGTTGCGAACGGCGAGACGGTCGCGGGCTCGTTCACGGCCACCGAGGAAGGCACGGTGGTGCTCTCGTGGGACAACTCGTACTCGTGGACACGCGGCAAGAGCGTGGCATACAAAGCCAAGGTGGTCAAGTCGACCCACGACTTTTCCTGTTTGGATATCAGCGGCAACGATTGCGTCTAGTGGGCGAGATTTCACACGACGAAGCAAGAGAATGAGCGAGCCTCAAAGAGCTCTTCCTGAACTGGGCAACAAGAAGCTGATCATGCATATCTTTGATAGTGAATATCTAAATGTACTCACAAAATGGCTCTCTTTCGGTTGCTGTCGTCTTCTTGAAAACGGTATTGTTCTCTCACTCTCTCTCTCCCTCTTTCTCTGTTTCTAAATGCTGATCGAGTTGAGCTGCTGCAGGAACTCCTCGGGGCTCAAGAGCTCGGTGCAGCCGTACCAGACCGATCGCGGCGGCTGCTGCCCCTTGGCGTACCCCATGAGATTCTGGTATTCGTTGTAGTTGCCGCCACCGATCATAAATACAATCACGTCGCGGAACGGCGTGCGCTGTCGCGGCACCTCACCGTGACTCTTGATCTGTAGTTGAGAGATCAGACACACAAACCAAATGTTAACCTATAAACACACATAACAAACATTGTTGGAAAGAGCTAACGCACCTTTGGATCCAAGTACAGGAATGTCTCGTCTTCTGTGCCTGGACGCAGGTCGCAGATCGCATCCGCGACGCGCGTGATGTGCAGTTTCTTGTTCTCTGGCAAGAAGTTCTTGACACTCGCCGCCGCCTGCGCCAGGAAACCCTGCGCCAGTCCCTTAAACTTGTTCACACCTGCAGCAGCGGAGCTCGCTGGCGGCGTGGTCTCCGAGTTCAGCGATCCGCCAACACTCGCGTGCTTTTGGAACGCCGTGTGCTTCTTGATGAACTTCCACGCGTGCGCGAAAGCATCAGGACCACCACCGGCACCGATCTGCTCAGACGAAGCTGCTGAGGCAGCGTACTGCTGGTACGCGCTTTCAAATTCAGCGATCTCCGAGCCCGAAGCGCCGCTTGTGAGGTAGTAGATCATCAAGAGACGCATCTTGTCCGCGAGCGAGCCGGTCTCGGCGCTCGAAAGAAGCTGCAGCAGCTCGGTCTTGTCCGCATGCGAGCCATCGATGAGCTTCTGTTCCAGCATTGAGAATGACGGCACGTGGCGCGCAGTCACGCTCTCAAACGCTGCGTGGAAAATGTTGGTGTGGATCTCCAGCATCTTCTTCTTTTCCACCAGCATCGGCAGTGTGTCCACGGCAGCGACTAAGTCCTTCGTACCGTTCAGCAGTGCATCGTTGCCGCCAGTCTAGCAATGTAACAAAGCAAGATAAAAAAGATTAGAGTCATGCAGGAGGATCAATCAATACTGGCGCACGATAGGCCAACAAACAATGGCTTACCCGTGTACGGATCTGCTCTTCTTTTCGCGTCACGAGCTTCATCTCTTCTTCGTTCGCATCAATCGCGTCCGGAAACAGACTGCCGGCGTGGGTCTCAAAGAACTTGTCGCTCGTGACGTCCAGATCGTACGTTTTCTCGACTGTGCGGCTGCCATTTGGTCCAACAGCACCTTCGCCGCCACCACCGGAGGTCTTGACCGTTACTTTCACGCGGTTCATCTGGATCTTGAGCATGTCGTCGACCAGCGCTTGATATGTGGACGGGTGGTGCAGACTCGACGCGAGGTCTTCGTTGCGATCCATGATGATCAGCACTGGACGCTATTAGAGTGAGAGAGAGTAGAGACACAAGATGTTTAGCACTGAGAAAATGGATGACAGAGCAATAAACAGATGCGACATGGAATAGATACGCACCTGGAAGTTCGAATTGCCTTCGCTAAACACACCATTCCGCGCAGTCTACAGACAAAGAAGAATACAGTGACAATGAGTAAGCATCAACCCATGAGCACATTCTGCTCATCAATGCGCACACACACACCAAATGGTCGCGGATCGTGTTGCTCAGTTGCTCGGCGACCATGCGCGACGGTCCATCGTTGTTTGGGCACCGGATCACGGGCACCGTACCAGAAGTCGCCAGCACCGAGAAGAGCCCCTGCACGATGCCGCTCATGGTCTGCTCGATCTGCGTGTCCTGCACGTGCGGGTCGTTGTACGCGCGGTAGCTGCTCGGGAGGTTGAGCGAGAAGAGACTCGGCTCCAGAGACACAAAGTTCGTGTACTGGTCGTACACTTTCGAGATCTAGCAAGTAATTAACAATACACAATGAGCAATTTAGCATTACGAGTCGATCAACACCCAGAGCTGGATTGACGGACTGGACTCACCATGCTCGTGCAGCCGGCTTCCACCGAGAGCCTCGCAAGCAGCTCGAGCGACTCGCGACTCAGCGGGTACGCAAAGTTCAGGTGCACCGCACTATAGAGCTCCTTAGAGCAGTCCGAGACAATGCGCTGGATGTTCTCGGCCGTGGGCTCGACAAAGTAGATGGCAGGCACGTCCGGGATCGCGTCGCGTTCGGCGTCGATCAGCATGTGCAGCGTCACGCCCTTGCGGCGCAGCTCGTGTAGTTTGAGGATCGGCGAGATGATGTCGCGGCAGAACTTGTCGTACACCAGCACTTTCCACTGCTCCCCCCAGTGGTCTCTATCATAAGTAAATAGAAGCACAATAACAAGCAGCATCGGCATTAGCACAAGGTATCAACCCATACCCTGATACCACAAGCAGCAGCAGCATCCTCTACTTACGCGGAGTCCTGTCCTGCATCGTGGAAGCCGCTGCTCTCAGCATTGAAGTCCAGCATGCGCAGCAGGTTCTCTGTGTGGAAAAAGAAAAGAAGGCAAGCAACACGTGAGCACGTGCGAGTCACGCTGGATGAGTGAATAAAGTGGCCGCGTACAGCCCACGCGTGTAGGTACGTCCTGTGCTAGCAATAGTGTCGCCATATATATACATAATCGCACCTTTCTGCTTCTCCTGGAGCGACTGCATCACCGCCGTCGACATGGTCACGTGTGCGCTTCTTGCTCGTTTCCTTTTTGGCTCGGGTTCAAGATGCGGGGAATGATGAGTTTGGCCACGTTGACAAGATGGAAGTGAGGGTAAGCTTCACAATATCGGCACAGCTGAATTACCGATAAATGTAAATATCTGCACAATTGTCTGATTGTCACTACCGATATTTACCGGTATATTTATCCGACAAGAGAGCCAATCAAATCGCTTAATTTGTCAGCTTGTGAGCCAATCAAACTGCTTAATTTTTCAGAATTGTTTAAATTAGCGTGCATTTTTTTATCGCGGACGAAACCCAAAGCAACAGCGCTGTGTTTTGGGTTTTGTCCGCTGCAATATGTCACAATGCATTGTGAATTGTGGATTTCAACTCACACGAAATGCGTGCCTAGCAGAAAGAGTGCTCTTTTTACGCACTTCGCGTCGTTTGCTGGACATTTGGGTCAAGAATCTGAGCCAAACGCTGTTGTTTCCAGGCTGGCCTGGACACTTTCTTTCTCTCTTTGGGCTCTCAACACAAAGAGAGCCCAAAGAGAGAAAGAAAGCGCCAATATTGGCGAAGCAGCTCAGACAGCCAACAGTGATCTCGCCCAAGGCGAAGGCGAGGGCGAAGGCGAGGGCGAAGCAACGAGCACCCAGAACGGCACCAGGGATCTCGATGTGCAGAGCCACCGGGAATCGAGTTTTTCAAATCAAACGAGCCGCTCTACATGAGCTTGAGCTCTGATTCGCCTGTTGCTACGTGTATCAAGCAAAAAAAGACTCATGGGAGCTCTCTGAGAGCATTCCCGACCACTTCTCGTCCTACACACACCTGCGCATGACGCTCAAGACCTCATCGCCAAGGACAACGTTGCGTGGGAACTCTTGCACACGATAGAAAACGTCAAACCACATTTCACACCTCAACAGCTTCGCACACACAAAAGCGATCTTTTGAGCTTGATCTCAAAAGAATACGAAAATTCGCTTCAGAGAATCGCATCTCCTGATGGTTAATGTTGTCACTGTATTTATTGGGCAACTAATTGCAAATGCAATGATGTCCAACGTCTTCTCGATAAGTATCCATCAACAATATGGCCGAAACAAACGCGCCATTGGTCTTGTTCATACGTGACTTATCACGGCAATTCACCTTCTCTTTACGCAAAATATATAAAAACTAATAGCGTCCGCATGCCCTTTCGTCTGTCGCGCCACACAGTCCCGCGTGACGTGACAATGCTGGTTGGTGGTCATCAAAGTCAGCATGATCTTTTCATGTCCCGTGTCGAGGTGTCGTAGAGTCACTGGCCACGTGACGTGCCTGTCTGGCTGATTATTCAGGAGTTGGTCCGACGACGATGGTGCCGGGTATGGCTTGATGCCTGCATTATCTTCATGTGCAGAATGACATGGCCGAGCTCAGCCGCACCGTCTCCTCCACGGCCGACACTTTCTTCAGCGTCGCGTCGAGCAGCTCCGCCACTTTCGCGTACAGCACCGCGTTGTCCTGGTCCGTTGTTGTCTGGTTGTTGCTGTTGCTGCTGTCGATCTCACGGCTTGGTGACGCCGCGAAGCTCCGCATCGACATACTACTCTTGCTGCTGCTACTGCCCACAAAGTCCGAGAGCGAGCTGCTGCTACTGCCCTTGAAAAAGCAGAGCTTGCACGCCACTTTAGAGTGCTTGAGGAACCGCGTGATCGACGCAAACGACGAGCCGACTACGGGCGTGCCGTTGATGCTCACGAGCGCGTCGCCGACGCTCAGCATCTCGACGCCCAGCACGCTGCTTCGCGAGCCAAACTTCTTGATCCGTGCTCCAGAGTCGTTCCGCAAGGGCTCCATGACAAAGCCCAGCTTGTCACTTGGGTTCCACAGAACGGTATTCACCGGTGATGAATTGTCATTGTTGCTAATGCTTTTGCTGCTGTTGTGCCGGCTGCCAGAGGACGAACTGGAAAAAGAGCTCCGGTACGTCGAGCCGCCGGACGCCGACGAGCTCGTGCGGATGTCCACGCTTAGCTGCTGCAGCTGCGCGAGGAGCTCCTTGAGGTGCAGTGAGATCTCTGTGGACTCGATGGGTCCGATGGGTTTGTTATTACCAGTTGCTGCTACAGCTGGCAGCTTCTCATCGAGCAGACGCGCGTACTCGGACGCTTGGCGTGACGCCATCAGCGAACCGATCGACCCCGCTTTCAGGAGCTCAGCCTTGCTCTGGTCATTGTCAGTGGCACTTGGGTCGTCCGACCACCGACTGCTGGTGTTGAGATCATCGAACGACGCCGAGCGCTGCATTGCCGTCGCCGCTGAGCTGCTGCGCACCGCGCGCGCGCCAGCTTTCCGGATCAGGTCGATCGTGTACTTTGGTAAGTTGTTGTCCATCGCGAGCTCGATCGGGTAGCGGCCGCTGCCGTCCTTCATGAACGCCGCCTCCGGGTACGTCTGCAAGAGCGCGTGGATCGCGAGCCCCGTCATCTTGGACGCGATCGCGACGTGTAGCGGCGCCATGCCCGACAGGTTCTCCAGCTGGCACGCCTCGGGAAACGCCGCGAGCAGCGCTTTGATCACGTCGAGCGGGATCGCCGGCTCCGTGCACGCCCAATGCAGTGGCAGCATGCCGAAGTTGTCCTGCGCCTTGGCGAGCGCCGGGGTGAGCTCCACGAGCTCCAGCACGTCGTCCCAGTCGCCCTGCTCCGCGAGCTCCAAGATGCGTCGGCGGTTCAAGTCCATTGTATGTGTGATGGTGATGAGGTAGATCGTACCAGCGCTCTTTGTGTAGCTAGCTGCCGGTTGGTTTGTGCTGTGTCTGTACGCGTGACGTCGGGGCTGCTTCGATTCTGAAGCAAAGCGAAGCGTCGTCGTCGTCGCCGTTCTCCCTGTCTCTAGCTTCTATGTACTAGCGCGCGTATGGAGGAGTGAGGGAGCAAGCGAATAGACAGAGCCAAAGCAAGGAAGGAACTGCCTGACGGATGATGCTTCCAAGGGCTTCAAAGGTGCGCCATCTCCGAGAAAAAGGCAAGTGGTGATGATGATGAGGTGACCTTGATGGCTTTGCACCTCAGAAACGAGGTTTTTCACTGACGGGATCAGACAAAGACTTTGTCAACCGTCTCGTAAACGAACGAGAATGAAATCAAACATACTATTGCAAGACGATTCTCTCGTTTTCTATTGTAAATGAGAGGTACCCTAAAATGCATGTCAAAGGCGGCCCCAATGTACATACGGTACTACTAAAAC
>JALBZB010000424.1:0-27830 GCA_038050625.1 Pythium sp. MPC-2022a
TTTTGTAAATTGTTTTTTTGTTAATTGACCAATCAGAACCGATTTCAACGATGCGGATAGATGCAACACTCCAATTTTTTTTGTATGGGGGCTCTATTTTTTGGTGTTGCATCTATCCGTATTTTGCGGTATTTGTGTGTGGTGGAGCAAGTTCGGGCTCCGTCAATGAGAGAACACAAGCAGCAACAACAAAAACGAAAAAAATCGAACCGCGGGACAAAAATTTAGCCACTTTTTTGGTTAGTTTGCTCTTCCGCTGGCTGAACTTTTAACAGTTATAAGCAATACACAGCCCTCTTGACACGTATTGCCAACGCCGCCCCACAAGTGAGTACCTTGCCCAGCACCAGCAACACCACATCTGAGAACGTCATGGCGTCGTCCTCACAGAAAATTCACCATGGGCGTCAATCACCACCGCGTTCAGCCCAAAAATGTACAACAGGCACGGATCCACAAGTCGGACTTGCAACAAGCAAATTTGCACAAAAGTCCAAAACAAACAACGACTTTGTGAGTTGTTTGAGTGAGTGATACTTCAACTTCAAGTTGCACTTTGTTTCGTGGCCAAACATTTTGTACATAAACCGCTCGTGGTTTTCACTCCAAGAGCTCTACGTGGAGGTCGCTCTTGAGCCCGACGGGGCGATCCTGGAGCTTCACGTACCACTTCAGGTAAATGAGCGGCGAGAGCACGCAGACCACGACCAGCAGCAGCACCGACTGCAGCCACGCCTTGGCCACAAAGCTCACGGCGAACAGGTAAAGCGCCAGCTGCGTGAGCGCGATGAGCCCCGTGCACGCCAAGTCCCGACGGTTCTCGCTGTTGATGTCGCTGATCGTGTCCTGCGTGAAGCACATGAGCTTGACGGATCCCCAAACCCCCGGCGGACGCGCGAAGCGATAGAACCGGCGCAGTACTTGGTCCGACACTGGACGCGTCCACAGGCACACCGCAACAGATGTCACAAGCGACACCGACGACGTGATCACGAGCGCTGTGAGCTCTGGGAGCAGTGGATCGAAGCTAAACCAAGGTACATGAGTCAGTCAGGATCAGTCTAGAATTTTAATGAGCAATAACAAAGCGCCACCCAGCAATATCCAGTCATTTGCACGCACATGAAGATCGAGAACGCGGCGAGGAAGCCCGAGAGCACGCCAAAGAGGCAACTGTAGGCGTTGAAGCGCGACCAGTACCAGGAGAAGAAGAACGGCCAGACAAAGCCGCCGGCGAGCGCGATCGTCATGAACCCCCAGATGGCGTTGATCGTGTTCACGTACAGCGACAGCAGCAGGCCCACGGCCATGATGAACAGCGTCGACACGCGCGCGTGCCAGATCAGCTGCTTCTCGCTCGCGTGCGGATTGAGCAGCGCTTGATAGATGTCGACGGTCCAGTACGCGGACGAGCTGTTGATCGACGTATCGAACGTCGTGAGCGCGGCGGCGAGCAGAGACGCGAGCACAAAGCCCTTCACGCCCACGGGGAGCATCTTGTCGATCACAATCGGGACGACGCGCTCCGGGTCCATGACAAAACCAGTGTTGTCGATGGTATACCTGATCGCCATGACCGCGACACCGCCACTGAACGCCCAGCGCAGTGCGAGCAGCACCATCGCGAGGAAGGTTTGGGAGCGTACCTCCTTCTCAGACTTTGTCGCCAAGACGGTCTGGAGCCCCGAGCCGCCGGGACCAGAGGCCGAGCGCATTGTTTGTAGCAGCAAGTACGTGCCCAGGATCACACTGAACGAGTTGTACATCGAGTACGAGGCTTCGTCGGGTAGATTCAGGCTCGACGGCGGAAGCATCGAGACCCACGAGCGCTTGGAATACGGGATCTCCAGCATCGACGGCTTGATGACACTGCTGGTACCGTTGTTGTGTTGCTGCTGGAAGCTGTGAAGACTCTTGATCGGTACAAAGACCGAGAAGTGCTCCGGCAACGAGATCGTCATGCCCATGATCGCAACGATCACGAACGACGCGAATATGAACAGACTCTGGTACACGTCCGTGTATACGACCGTCGTGAAGCCGGACGCGACGGTGTACAGGATCGCGACGATCATGAGGAAGAAGGCGGCCCAGAACTCGGATGGAAGCCCGAGCCACTGCGGGATGTTAACAAACTCGGTGAAGAACTTGCCTCCGCCGACAGCAAAGTACGTAACCGCGAGAATGCCGCTCATCATCCATGTGAACGCGAGCAGCGTGCGCAGCAGGACGCCATCGCGGCGGTCTCCGAAGCGGAACTTGATCCTAACGCAGGCAGTAAGAAATAACAACAGTCACAATCAATCCAGTGTGCATGCACATACAATCACAACTACAGGGACGACATTGTCACACAACGTACCATTCGCCTCTGGTCTTGACCGGACATCGTTTTGACAGCTTGCCCGTGTACGCCAGCTGGAATGCCAAGAACAGACACAGCCCTCCTCGGATCTCAATGTACATGCCCTTGACGCCGAGTGCGTACACGAGCGCCGTATTGATCATCGTGCCGGAGATGTCAATGTACGAGCTCACGTCCGCGATACCCAGCGCCCACCACGATATCCGTCGTCCACCGAGATAGTACTCTTCAAGCACCTGGTCGTCCGCCTTTTTGTCGCTTCCATTTGCTGCGTGAGCTCTCCGACTGGAGGAGCCACGATTGGCATGCTGCTGCTGTTGACGCAGAACGCGGAACTTCTCGCGGTCGCGGCGCTCTTTAACGGTGAAGTAGAAGCCCACACAGAGAACCGAGAGTAGGTAGAGCACGCAGAGCGCCAAGTCGATGGAACCCAGGCCGACAGCCACGCTCGTTGCGGCGCTGGAGCTGCTCATCATCGCCGTCATGTTGCCCTTCCAAGAGATCCAAAATGAGTGGGGGCGTTTTGATGTGGAAGACCATCACTTGATAAATTGGTGTGGACCACTTGAACACAGCTGCGTCATACCAAAGGTTGTTGTCCTGGTTTTGGGACGAACGGACACATTTTCCCGAACCAAAAGGCGAAAGTTCCGTGCGACGTGTGCAAGCTCGTCATTTGTAAGTGGACAGCTGAGATGCGGAAGGGTTCAGATTTGGCTGCTTGATTGATTGATTGAATGTGTTGTTGGTTGGGAAGAACGGCCAATACAAAAAATGAATGAATGCTCGAGGTGATCGTTGGCTGGATGACGATGATGCATTCTTTCGACTGTTTCGTTCGGTGGTGTGTGGTGGTGGTGAAGGAACGAGAGCAATGCGATACGCTCGCATCCATCCTTCTCTGCCGCTGGCGGGCGGGTTGTTCTTCACTGCGCTCTCTTCAATGGAGGCACTGCTCTGTGAGAAGCATCATGGCTTTCTCTGGTCTGGTGGTTCAGATAACTGCGATGTCCCATTATGTGTGCGTGTGGTTTTTCTGATTATAATGAGCGCGCCGTGGAACTAAACTAACTGCTTTGCAACCTCCCATCTAGTGAACGGTGCAATGAGTGTATCCTGTCGCAAACAGTTCAGCATCTAGTGTATGAGCAGTGCAGCGCCTTGCATGGTTTGAGCACAGATGTCCTGTGTGGCTGGGACTGATTGATTTCGATGCTCACTTAGATACTGTACACTGCCGATTTGTAGCGCTGGGTATATGTGCGCGCGTCAGCGTCAGTCGCGAAGTAACGCGATACAGCAATGGAAAAGTTTGACGTGCCGCCGCACGAGAGAAGAAAAAGTATCCAGTGCACCATGGTCATGGAGACCTCCTTAGGTGAAAGGAGGGATCGGACTGACTATGAGCGAGCCAGTCAGCCACGACGGGCAGACAGATAGGCAGACACGGTGGACATGTCCGTAATAATGGAGGTGTATATAGGCTGACAGCTGGGGGAACGCTGCTGCAGCTTTGCGAGTGAGTGACGACGGTTGGCTTGTTCAAGCCAAGGCGTCCATAGAAAAAAGATGTGTCGTCTCGTCGCTGGCAGTGTCTGTTTAACTCCAAAATAGTGTAACTTACAACAATAATGCCTAATAACAGAAATGCCACATCAATTAAGGGCCATTATCAGGATGAAGTCTGAATTTAGGTGGTCACGCTATGTAGCAGTATCAGATGGTGGGGTGTGAGCCGGTTTGGCCCGTATTAGGTCAAATTGTGGTTGGGTGGAGGCGTCGCAAGGCACCTGGGACCTTCGTTCCCTGCCGACGTAGCACCACTGATTGGGCCTCTGGCCCTTCGAAGGTACGCGGGGCGATCCGAGGCGAGAATCGCGCTCGGCGCCACCTTCCAGATATTCGACGCGGCGTTCGTATCTCGGTTCCACAGCCTGGAGCAGGACTTACACCTGACCAGCCCATGACGCAAGATATTACCGCTCCTGTACGGTCTTGGTTCTTGCAGACCTGGAACGTCGTACACTCGCCCTGTTCGCACACGCCGCACCTGCAGCTGGTGCGGAACTCGTCGACCAGGTACACGTCGTAGCCCGCTTTTTAAAACATCGTCCTGAAGCCCTTGCCCTTGACGGTCTCCGTGAACTTGCGGTGCTGCCTTTTCATGACTGAGGTCACGAAGTGTCTGTCAAGTGTGGGCAGTTCGTCACCCTCCTCGCAACAGTGGAGCAGGTACAGCTTGAGCAGCTGGAGCGTGTGGATCATGATGCCATTGGGCCGTAGCGCGGCATCGGTCAGCTTCTCGATGACGAGATCGTTTTTGATGACGCTCTTGAGGCTCGTCTTGACGCAGTGGTAGGTCGGTTTCGGCGGTGGTTCCCTCATGTTCCCCGTTCGAACAGGTGGTTGCTTGTGTTGTGGTGAAGAGTGGATTGTGTGGTTGGTGGCAAATAGAGGTGACATTGATCGTTATGCTGCTTCTGCAAAGCTATCTTTCTTTCTTTCTCTCCATCCTCCTCCTCCACCTTTCTTCTTTTCTTTACCGAATCTGATTCAGCAGCGAAGGAGGGACCTGGTGGACTGGTGTTGTGGGCTTCTGTTCTCTGGCTAACGTTACGATGATGATGATGGAAATGGGGGACGCTATAACGAGTAACTGGTTTATAGATAGATTGCAGCGAGTTGATTCAGCGCACTGGCCAGGAGGAAGGAAGGATTCGCTCGCTCCCTACATCTGGCATCCAGAATGCGATGGTCTATGGAAGGCTCCGAGTGTCGTTTTACGATGGCTCGTTGCGCACTTTGCGGGGGTGTTCAGCGCGGATGGCAAGTCCGAGGGAATGAGGAAAGCGAGTGTGGATAAATGGGGCAGTGCAGTAACAGCAGCGGATGAGCAGGTGGGCAGTGCGTGCAGCGCCTGCAGCACCGGCGAAACATGCATGGCAAGTGAGAGATCGTTCGTGGCGCTTGCCCTACCACTGACCAAATGGGCCGATTGGACACATTCAACAGCATGGACAGAGAATGGATATGCAACAAGCCTGTGTGCGATGTTGCCACATTTGAGGAGCAATACTGTTCAATGTCAATGCGCTTAGTGTAAACGGTAGTGTGTGTATTTAGTGTATAAAAATATAAATCAACTGTGTCTCTCAATGGACTCTTCTTGTATCGCTCTCTACTACTTCACCGGTGGTGGTCGGTCGTCCTTGGCGTCCTTGTTTGTCTTCTTTTCGTTCTTTCTCGTGGCGCTTGTTTGCTTGGACTAATGTAGCAGCACTGCTCGTCGTCGTCGAATAAATTACATGTGCCAAAACTGATTCTCCTTTCTTCCAAAAACTCAACAACAAGCCCGCAATAACTTAGACGTAGTTGGCCGGGATCATCCGCGGCCGTCGCGAGTACACGGAGCACGGGCGGCGCTCGAGGAGCGTTTGCTCGGCCTGGCGCTTGCGTGACTTCTCCCTGCGGTCGTTCGCGACGTTCTCCAGGATCGTACGTCGTCGCGAGCCGAGGATGATACTCGTCTCGCGCGCATAGCGCTCGATCATCACGTCTTCGATGCCGGCTTGCTGGAGCAGCGACTTGCGCTGGTCGGGTGAGAAGCGGTGCACGCCCTCGCTGCACTCGGCCATTTCGCCGACTTTCGTCACCCACGTGAACTCGGGTGTGTCACCGAGGCCGATGGACGCGCCACCCTTGCTCGGCACCGCGCTGCCGCCGAGTCCGACGCCGAACTCGTGGATCGTGATCGTCGACCAGCTGACTTGCTTCTTTGTCGCGGCTCTCTTCGTCATCACTGACAACTGCTTCAATACGGATTGCTGAGGCTGCGTCATCGGCGCGCAGCCAGCTCCGACCATCTCGCCATTCGCAGACGGTGGCGGAGGAGTATGATGGTAGTCGGAGCTACTGCTGGTGCTGCTGCTACTGTGGTGCTGCTGTTGACTCATGGTGCTGTCGTGGAGTGCTGCGAGTGGCTCGTCGTGGCGGATCTGCTGATTGCGATTGCTGTTGCTGTGCGTTGAGGCTCGGGTGCTTTCTCTGCGTTTGCTCGACTGAGTCTTTGCGCAGCATCGATCAATCGCTAATTTGTGGTTGCTTATTTATGTATTATTTGCTACATTTGGCGAAATCCTTGTTTTGATCACGTATTTATTATTTGCTACATTTAGCTACCAAATTTTCGTTTTTTGGACTTCTTCACAATAGAATACGGGATTGACAGTTTAAACCAGTTATAGAAACTCGAGCATAAATCCTAAACACAGTGTCTGGCTCACACTGACAACAAAGTTCTCGGCGTTCTTCGGCGCATGCTCACTAAAATTAAATGAGCCGTGCATAACTTTCGCCGCGTCGATGATGCAATATTTATGGTGCATGTAGCTGCTACTTGTGCCTGTTTGATGTAGTACTACACCTGCTGCTATCAACATCTCACTTCTTCTTCTCGCAGCAGCACATCCAGAGAGCTGCTCCGAATCCCCAAGCACATAGACATCGATCTTAGGATTTCTAACCTTTACACTAATAATAGCGTCTGTTATCTTCATATTTGCCATGTAGTATTGACATATAAAGATAGATGCCACGGCGCCAGCAATGTGGAAACACACACGATCGGTCGACCGGCGTGACTCCTCGGGGCTCTTCCCCCAGAAGAGCATCTCGAGTGTTTCATTGCCTGCTGGCGATGAAATCGAGGCTGAGGCTTGCGCTGTGTCTTGGCTTGCTTGCACTTTCGGGACTGGGGCTTGCGTTGCTTGGGTTTCCGGGACTGGGGCTTGCGCTTGCGTTGCTTGAGCACTCGGGGCCGGAGCCAGAGCCGGAGCGGAGTGCCTTCAAGCTGGAACGAGCCGGCGAGCAGCGATGCGCGATCTGGCCGTTCGCTCAAGGTGCTCACGCACCTTGAGCACGTAAGCGCTCAAGGTGGACTCGGCCATGCCGACAGCGTTCGCAGCGCGGGCGTGGGTCCACTTCTCTAGTACGACCAACTCCGCTCCACGATGCTTTAGCATCGGATGAGACGAGTAACACCACCCGTTGGCGTGAACCCTGGACGGCATTGTGCGGTTGTGGATTGGTGTTGTGCGGCCTGCTGCTGGTTGCGTGGATTGAGTTGTGAGAAAAAAGTGAAAGAACTATTCTGTGCTTTTGGTATCATGCTAGCTATTTAGTATCAGGCTTTTTTCTCCGGCCCCGGTGAGCACTTCTGGAGCACTTTGTTATTGAACATCTTCAACACGAGCCCATCGAATAGTTTTTAAAAAACTAGCCAATGGCGGCTCGTGATACAATGAATGTAGTCATTCATTTTAGTGGCACTTCTTTAAATTCTTTAATGACATTGTATATCTATTTGAGACGACTCCATTATTGAAAACTGAAAAGAAAATAATTCTCTGAATACAAAACATGGATCAGAATTCCCCAACTTGTAATACAATCCTTATTTAAAATGGGGTGAGTCATTTTACTGTAAAGAAATATTGCAGAAAGTTCCACTTTCGATGATTTTTATGAGATAATATCCTAATCAGTATCTAGGTTTGTCCACTTTCAAACTCCAAGAGTAAAAAACTTCCTAAGGTTTTTTCATCAAAAGGTTTTTGTGGATAGCTCGCAGAGAGGAGACCGATCGATCTGAACAGCGTGACCGACTTGGGTGACCCACCCATCCATCTACATCTTCACGCTTCCATCTCGTCGGCGAAAGCTGTCAAGCTTTACACTTGCGCTGCGCTACGCTGTCTCGTCAAAATGAGCCAAGAGAGCTCCTCAGCGTCAATGCGAGCAATCACATGGCAAGTAGCGACAGCGAAAGCCTCCTCTCTGTATCTGGTGCCTTCTCACTGTTTCGATGCACCGCAAGTGCGAGTGAGTGGCATCAAGCCAGCGACGATCAATCGATTTTGTTGTTGGCCAACCTTGAGGTGGAATTTTGCCGGGTGTCGTTACGCCACCGATTGAGGCACTCAGCTTTCCACAAAATGGAGCTTTCCACCCGTAATCAGCCGCACTTCAACGATTTGGCTCATTTACATTTGCAACACGTCGTCGTCGAGAAGGTGCATCTCCTTTAGGAAATGATATGTTACACTACGACCACGATTATCTGTTTTAAAAGGGCATTGCTTTTCAAATAGCCATTTTGCATCATGCAGCAAGCGTCACTTCACAGCAACGCAACAAACACACAACAATCCAACGCAAGTTGCTCCTTTTACCTCTGCAAACGAGTGCTGAAATTCAAAGACCATTCACTACGTTATAAATAGCTATAGCTTACGATGTTGAAATTGTATTCACTTTATATACAGGTATGACTGAAAACAAACAGGTATACAACTCGCGCACAACTTTCCAACGCAGCAATTGCACATTTGTTGAGTTCACTCTTCCATACAGTCTCCCATACTAAGAAATACCGTATGCTTTCTCAGTGCAACACTCAACCAACACGGCGAGTGCGGAATCATCAACCGCAGCATTCCGTCGATTCCACGGAACCAACTCCGCCCGCATTCATTCGCTCACGTGCGCGCGCGCCTGCGTATCATCAGCCAGCCATCTGCGTCCGCGTCCGCCACTGAAGATCGGAGGGGCAAAGAGCCATGTCGCAGCGCTACATCGTGCTGCGCATGGCGTCCACGCGCGACCTGCACGGCGAACAGTGGGCGTGGCCCGCCGCCGTGCGGCCGCGCTACTACTCGACGCCCGCGGACTTTCGCGACGGATCAGCAGCCGTACTACAGCAGCAGCAAGTACAACCGGCGTCAACTGGCGTGCTGCCGTCCTCGGCGTCGCTGAGGCTGTCAGTGCCGAGCAACCGCGTGCCGAACCTGCGGCGATCTGTGTCCACGGCGGTGCGCAGTACGGGCGACATCGTATCGCTCTCCACTGCGTATGGCTCTGCGTACGGCGTTCCGGGCTCGTTTCGATACCATGGACAAGATGGTGGGAGCAATGTGAGTGGTGCGCGTATTGATGGTAGTGAAGGTGGTGGTATTGGAAGAAAGAAAAGCTTCTGGAGAGCGCAGAGCGTGTTGAAGAAGCACGAGACGCTGGAGGCCGTGCAGGACACGGAGGAGACCGTGAGCAGCCTCGACGAGCTTGATGACGAGCATGGTGTATTAGCTGAAGAAGGAGAGGGGGAAGAGGAATGCGAAGAAGAGCGCGTTGAAGTGTACGACGAGAACGCAGACCCAGACGACTGCATGCTCGCAGCATGGCAGCGCGCGCGCAAGCAGAGCATGACACTACAAGAAGGCGTCGCGTTCCAATACGACGCCGCTGTCGATGTTGAAGGGCAGGAGATTGCCGATGAAGGCAAGTACCGGCTCTCAAAGGAGGTGATGTTCCTCGTCGCGGCGTTTGTCGTGCTGCTGACCTCGGGCGGACTCATCCTTGGCTTTGGTCCGATCTACTCTGCACTCGTGCGCGAAGGGCAGTGGTCCGAACTCTGTGGTGATAAGAAAGGCGTAGAAGACCCACAACAACAGCAGTTGCCGTGTCCAAGCCAGGAGATCCGCCTGCAGTACGTATTTTCAACGAGCTTCCTCTGTTTGAGCGCCGCGAACGCGTTCTTTGGTGTGTTTCTCGACTTCTTCGGCCCGAGACTCACTGCGATTCTCGGTCTTGCGCTCTCAGCGATCGGCAATTTCGCACTTGCATACGGAGACTCCAGTGCCGGATACGGCTCGTGGATCATCATCGGCTACGCGCTGATCGGTGCTGGCGGCACAGGCTCGTACTTGGCGGCGTTCCAGATCCTGCAGCTCTACCGCGTGCAGGGCTTCGTGTGTAGCACGCTCTCGAGTCTATTCAACTGCTCGGGATACATCTACATGGCGCTCGAGATCGATTTCGTGACGCGGCCGATCTTCTTTCAAGTCTACGGGTATGTGGAAGTCTTGTTGTGGTTATGATATACGCGTTTTGCTTGCATAAAAACTAACTGTGTTGTTGTAATCGCTGTTGTATGGGACTCTGTCCACAGTGTGCTAGTGTTTGTCTGCATCGTTGTCTGCTTTCTTCTATTTCCGACCAACTGCATCACGCGACCTGGAGACTCGCTTGCGATCCCGGGTTTCCGTATTGAGAAACCGCGGATAAAGACGCCGATCGGGCTTATGGACGGCATGAAAGAACAGCTGAAGCGCGTGGATTTGTGGTACTTTGCCGTGTTTTTCGGCTGGATTTCGCTCGTTTTCGCGTTCGCCGGGGGTGCGATTCCGAGCATGCTTGTGAATTTGGCAGACGATGATGCCAGCTCTGCGTCCGTGTACACGAGCATCCTGTACCCCGTCGTAGTGAATGGCACGTTCATCTACTCGCCGATTATCGGATACGTGATCGACCGCTACGGGTTCAAGGCAATTTTTTTTGCGTGCCTGGCGCTCGTGCAGCTGTTCATCACGCTGCTCATGGTGCCGTCGCTGAAAGTGCAGATCCTCACGTTCTTCGTCTACTCGATGGCGCAAGCATGTCTGTACGCCCTCCAGTTCGCCTATATCAGTGAGTACTGGATGCATTTCGTCGCGTTACGAACTTGTTAGTTCTCGGTTACTCACAAACGGTTTATACTGTGATTGTGTAGTGATGTGCTTCCCAGCGGAGCTTAATGGGACGCTGCAAGCGTTCATGGCGACAGTCTCGTTCTCGTTTGGGCTGTTCAACTATCTGCTTAACCCATGGGCTCAGATCTACCTGAACGGCGACTACACGGTGGTGCTGATGGTGCTCGCGTTGCCTACACTCTTCCTCTACGTCTTCATCGACGTCGTCCAGGGCTGCGAAGACCAGATCGTGCAAGATAGCGATGTGGACGACAGCCCGGTTATGAACGAGATGTCCAAGCTTATTTAACAAATTAGAGCATGAAATATTGATCCCTTCGTGTCTTTGTGTTTGTGTAGAGAGAAACCAAGAGAGTGAAATAGTGTGTGTGTGAGAGAGAGAGAGAGAGAGAGAGCCGTTTCCTAATCAAAGTCCTGACTGTACTCGGCTGCCTTGCTTCCAGCGGTGCTACTCGTCGGTGAGGATAACAGTTGCAATGCATCTCCAGTTGGAGATGATGAAGAGCGTGCTGATGTAGACGAAGGAGCCGAAGAAGAAGAGTGTGAGGACAAAAACCGCTCTCTGTCGTAGTTGTCCTCATCTCCATCTCCAGCGTCTTCTTCCCTGTCTCCAGCTTTAGCGACAACAGCACCAGCGTCGGACTCACCATCATCTTGTGTGACGGCTGTCTCTGCTTCAAATTCACCCGCAGGGTGGGAGTTCTTTGGGAAGATCGCGTGAGGGAAGAGCGTGTACACGAACGCCAGGAACTCGGCTTTGCTCCAGCACCCGTCTTGATCAAGATCAAACGCTTTCGTGAGTACAGCGATTTCCTCGATTTTGAACTGCAGTCCAAACGACGCAAAGCCCCCACGGATCTCTCGTTGCGCTAGAATCCCATTCCCATCCGCGTCAAAGCGGCTGTAAAGCGTGAGCGCAAAGTCCGTCTTGTGCTCTTTTTTTGCATCGTGTGCGTACTGATCTTCTTCGATTCGCCAGCGACTGGTGATTGCGCGCAAGAGTTCCTCAAGATCTCGAATCGGGAAAGCCCAGTTCTGCAGCTCGAGCGTCGTGATCCAGCCGCTGTTGTCGCTGTCCAGCCGCTTGACTGCCTCATCGATCGCCTGGAGCGGCATATTGATCGACTTTGCGCCAAGTTTTGCCCGAAGCGCGGTTTTGAAAACGTTAGCGCGCACTTTCATCATTATCATCGTCTGCGGCTCTGCTCCTCCGCTGACTGGTGCAGCAGGTAAAGCCCCAGGAAGCCCATGGAACCACGCGATCAAGTCTGCTTCATCTTCTTTCACAGCTTCGAGCAGCAAAGTGCGAACACTGTTGATCAGTGCAAAGCGGTCGATTTGGTGACCTCCTCCTTGACTTCCTCCACTGAGTTCCGTTTGTTCCAGAAACTCGAGCCATTCGTCAAGCGTGCCGACGCCATTGCGATTCAAGTCGATCGTATTCATGATCGCGTCTGCCAATGCAATCGGGATTAAATCTGGATCTGTTAGCTCCAGGTATGTGCCTTCCCGTCCACCAGGTGCGTTTAGCGTGTTGAGGGGCCACGTAGGGTCCTGAGCAGCAAGGAAGCTCCGGATTTCCTCTCTCGTGACCTTTCCGCTGCCATTGCGGTCGATGTTACCAAACATCTGGGTCAGCGTGGAACGCATAGACGACGAAGACTTTGCACTGGGGTTGATGTTTGCTGGTAATCCAGCAAGCTCGTGCAAGACCGAGCGCACAAGCTTCGCAGTGGCGCTCGCCTTTACGATGTGCGAATGATGGTGTACTCTCACGTTAGTAGTCGACAGCTCTTCAGTTCCCGAGTTCTTACGTCTCGCAGCCAACTCACTCGCACTCCGCAGACGCAACCAGAGCAGCAACTCGTCGAACGAGATCGAGTGATCGCCGTCCTTGTCCAGTTTCACCACAAGTCGTGCAAGCTGAGCAGACTTCGCTGGCAGCTTCAACCCCAAGAGCGTCTTCATGAAGATGGGAACCGCACACGATTGCTGATCTTTCCGAGGGTACGCGCGTCGAAACACGAATCGCACGGCGTCTTCGATGGTCTCGGTCTGCTTCCGCGCTACTCGAATACGCTCAAGCACAGCTTCGCGGAGTCTGGAGCCGACTATACCCAGGTTCTCTTCGGTTTGCTGTAGGCCAGCTGACCCACCACTACCAGCAAGTGCGAACGAGATGAACTCGGGGATACTGATTTTCCCATCGTCATTATCGTCATCACAGGCAAAGCAGTCACGAAGAAGAGCCAAGTTCTCCTTCGTAACCTGGAAGTTGATCGCCTCGATGCACGCGACCAACTCGTCCAAGTCCAGCTCGCCGTTGTTGTCGACGTCAAACTCCTCAAACACGAACGTGAGCGCGTCGCGAAAGTCGTGGTAGTTGGAGATCTGCTTGCCCTGCGCCTCCAGGTGCGATTTTGCAGCGTCGAGGATCCTCACGCGAAGATTCTCCACCGCTTGCGAGACGATAGCGATCTGGTCAACCTCGCCATTGGGACTCTCGTCGTCGTCGTTGTCATCGTTTTGGTCGTCTTTTGGCTCCTGTGGGGTTATTGGTGATTGTGGCTCTTGGCGAGCTTTCTGGGCGCGCCTTCCGCCCTCAGTGTGGAGATTGCTATTGACGGCTATGTTGTTGTTGTGTACTGGAAGATCGAATCCTCTTACAAACTGGTCCAAGCTGAGGTGCAGCGGCTGGGGCTGGGCACCGCATTTCGCGCGCACAAGAGCAATCAGTCTACACGAATTTTGGTTTCGAAGACAACGAAGGATCAGATACACAAGTGAACATGCATCCCCGCCCGAGCCCAGCAAACCATTAATGGGCAAGTGAATGACTGCGATGGGGCTACGTACGCTCTCGTGAGCTTCCGGTCGATGCGGACCCCGAAATTCCGTATGCCGAGGCGGAACTCCGCGCGATCGAGTACTCCGTCCTGCCGTAGATCCAGCTTCGCAAATAATGATTGGCACGCGCTTCCATCTTCAATTGCATGTTGGTGATACGCGAGCAGAAAAATGCGTCGAAGCTTCCGATACATGGACACCAACACACCCACGTCTTGCTTCAAGAGCGGCGATGCCAGTGGTGATGACATAGGAGACCCATGGTGATACTGCTGCTCTTGGTCATCAGTTTGAAACTCGGCGTGCAGCT
Source organism: Pythium sp. MPC-2022a (assembly GCA_038050625.1). NCBI lineage: Eukaryota > Oomycota > Peronosporomycetes > Pythiales > Pythiaceae > Pythium > Pythium sp. MPC-2022a. The sequence continues at coordinate 14,105 of JALBZB010000424.1, forward strand.
TTATCTCTCTCTCGCACTCGCTGCGGAGAACCTCTCGCATCTCACGTTCATTTTGAGCCATGAGATCCAGTTCCCGAGCATACCTGCGCTCTTCCACAGCCTTCGGAATTACTTTCATGCGACAAAAGTACCCACGCAGCTGGCTCTGGATCGTGACAGCTGCGATCCGCGCTTTGACGGCTTGCTGGAGCTTGAAATTGGCGAGTTTGTGACGGAAAAAGCGCTGCATCGTGGTTGCAGCGCGGTGGCGACCTCGTTCAATGAGATTCGAGAGCCTGAGTTGATGTTCTTCACGGAATCTGCGGTCTTTGGTCACCTGTTCAAGCCGTTGCTTCTCCTCTTCGATGCGCTTGGGCTTGGAACGTTCCTTCTCGAGCTTTCGGTTGCGCTCGCGCTCTTCCCACGTCATCAGAAGGGCGGGTTTCTGGGAGACAAGAGGGTCTGGTGAAGAGGGAGGGTGTCCAGCTCTATCAGTCAGCTTCAATGGGAAATAAGAAGAGCGAAGAGGAGACTGTCTTGAGGGCGAATTGCCTCCGAGGCTAAGAGGGTCACGAGCCGAGAGCTCTTGATCTTCATTGTCTTCTTGGGTCTGTGAGAAATCCAGTTTGTCTTTATCTGCGATGCTCTTGTACGTTGAGAGCAGGAGGTCGAGACCATCGCTCTCTTTCTTCAGACGATCGCGCTGCCGTTTCTGGTAAAGCGACACAAGAAGAGACAAATGATACCAAGCCAAATCAATCAGCAAGCAAAATGAGCTCCTCGTGGGTGATCAGATAAATTGAATGGCTACCATTCATTTTCTCACCAACTGAGACCTGGTCTTGAGCAACTTGGAGCGTATCTCGGCGAGAACGCGGTACTGGCCGCTGTATTCCTCGCATCTGGTGCTTAAAGTGTCGACGCAATGGCTCAGGTACTGCGCAGAGAGCTGGCTCAGCTGGAACGCGCTCAGGTGGTCGTCGTGGACGTGGAGCCCTTCGTCTTCCTGGAGCTCTTGTAACAAATCTCCATACAGCACCTGGTCCTTAAACGAGCTCAGGCGATCCACATCTGCCTGTCACACTGACGCGTTAGCTCCTACAAAAACCCGTCAAGTTCCTCACACACTCTCTCTATGAACAAAACTCACATGAAAGAAGATGTGGCGCACGCTCGTGGAGACGACAGCGGACCAGTTGATCGCGTGGAATGGCTTGGTGAACGCGAACGCAGGGTCGGCAAAGCTCTGCGCCAGGTCATTTGTTGTTGTTTTCTTGTCCCTTTGGGATCTCTGGGAAACCTGCTGGCAGACGTGGAATGCCTTTGTGTCGCGAAGAAAGCACACTTGGAGTTGAACACTGAGGTTCATTTGCGCTATTGCAGCAATGTTGGCGGCGCTGGTATTGTTTTCCTTGTCATCGGAAACCTGGAGCGGGATCCACATCAGCGGCGTTTCGAGCACATGAGTCACTGGATCTTGCTGCTGAAGCTGCTGTTGCTGCTGGTACAGACTCGAGATCGCGAGCGTCGCCATACCGAGAAACACGTCAAAGCCGTTGGGAAACTGGTTCCACACCTGGATCTCGAGGTATTCGAGTGACGGCAGCAGCAAGAAGTCTCCATCGTCTTCTACTCCACGGTCAGTGGAGCCACGTGTCGAATGGTTCTCCCAAATTGCAGTGTACCGGCCATTCTGCTCGCGTCGCAGTCGGCGTCTACACTCCCTTGAAACTTGGTTGTCGAGACAAACGACCTGGGACTTATTCTTCTTAGTTGTAGAGCGAGTGCCTCTGCTCGTGCTTGACGGGATCTGGTAGAGAACACGTGTGAATGGCGCGGAGTGGGACGACGCGAGTCCCGTCACTGCGGCGACGCGAAGTTGCGTCCCCACCCAGGCTGCTGCATGATGATGCCGACGTTGTCCGTGAGACGAACTCCCAACTAAAGAAGGTGAAGGTGACGATGCGCTGGCGTTATGTTGGACTTGCATCATGTAATGCGTGACTTTCATCACCAGTGACAAGAAGATCCATTTCTGAAATTACCGCTGGCCTGTTATGTGAGACCACTCGTTTGATAAAGGGATCTTTGAAAGGTCGTCGACGGCCCAAACGTGAACGTCGCAACTGGCAAATGAGAGCAACTGCTCGCGTTGAATGCAACGCACAAGGACATAGTGACACTGTAGGGCCGGCGCATTCATGAAAATGGATCACTGAGCGAGCGTCTACGAGCGTGAGTCAAGCCAACCAAGAAGCTATGGAGAGATCGCTTCGGTCCCAGCCGCGTCCCTCTCCGCCACCACCGCCACCATTACGGTCTTTCACTGCTCATACGAATGGGATCCCACCACGAGGCGCGTTCAGTTCGCTCATGTCGATGCAACCACCACTCACGTCGTTGTTAGGGTCACCGACGAGCAGGAGCAGCGCACCGCCATTATCTGTGCTGACATCACCGCGTTCAGAATTCGAGTATTCCCCCGACTACCACCAAGTACTACCAGAGACTGCGAAGCAATCGCCAGCGAAGCGTCTACCAAAGCGTAGGTTTGGCTCAGTTCCTAGTGTTAGTCCCAATCCGCCACCACCGTCAAGACTTCGACAGGCGCGTGCGGGGAGTAGCGCGAGCGTAGTGCACCCGTTGAGAAGACCGACCACAACACAAGCGCATCCTGCTGAATCTGGGAATAACAACAGTAACCCTGGGACTAGAACTCACTCGTCGCCTCAGATTTCGCCGCAAGGAGTTAGAAAGACCCTGGACCCAGGTAATCAACAGCAGCAGCTACAGCAAACCCGAGCGAGTATTAAGAAAGTATCATCAGGTGTAGGCAGCCCTATTGGTATCAACATCGGCACCAACAGCAACAACAACCAGATTGGCAATGAGGATGAGTACCAAGAAGACGGGTTCGTGTTGGCGCCGACGCCGAGCGTGCATCCGATTGACACTTTGGCCAAGAAGCTGCGGCAGCAAGCGCTGGAGCTCACGGGAGTGTACGAGCAGCTCGAGAAGAAGACGCAGAGGCTGAAGGACCAGGAAACCCAGATCCAGGAGCTCCGGTTCCAGCTCGAGAACCTCAAATGTGTGAAGCAGCAGAGCAGCACTATCAACAACCACAGCAACACCAAGGCTACGACAATGGCGGGTACCAAACGAGCAAGTGCTGTTCATTTCGGTGGCAAAAACAACAATGACACTCGACAGGCAGGTAGTGGTAACGCAAAGCCTCCCACTGGGACCTTAGGTACTACTTCAGCTGCTGTCACCTCCAAGAAAATCGAAGAGCTCCAGCTACAGGTGAGGGATCTGGAAGACGAGAAGAAGCAGCACGAGCTCTCGACAAAGCGCATTGAAAGTGCGATCGCTGAGCTCAAATTCCACCAGAACGATCGAATGCAGCAGCACCTACCAGAAGCTAAAAGCACCTATAATCCTAGGAAGTTCGATGACCCGCCAACACCTACACCGGAGACGCTCCTTCAAGAACAGCAGCTGTACATTCGCGTGCTAGAAGAAGCGGTCCACCTCAAGGCGTCGGAACTCCACGTCACCGGCCACGAAGAGCTGCTCATGGTGCTCGCCGAGCTCCGCCACACGATCTACCAGCAAGAGCAGGATGTCGCGGAGAAGCAGCGCCAGGTTGACACCATGAAGACTCAGCTACTGGAGCAAAGCGAGAAACAACTCGCGCAAAGTCAACAGCTCGACGCGAAATCCACGAAACGCGAGCTTGAGATCTACGAGCTTCGGCAGGAAAAGTCGACTTTAGCGAACCAACTGGACCAGGTCCAACGGCAGCTTCAGAGAGAGAACGAGCAGAATCAACGGCTACAGGCGAGTATCAAGGACTTTAAAGAGCGAGAAGCGCACTTGAAGGAGAAGCTGACCAGCACAGTTCAATTGAAGAAATTGGGAGAGTCCAAAGTCGACAAACTGACGCGGTCGTTGCAAGAAGCCCAGACAAATCTGACTCAAGTGACCAGCAAATACGAGCACGAGGCCCGCAACTCGAATCGACTTAATGACGATTTCGCAAAGAAAGCGGTGCAAGTTGAGGAACTGAAGGCCCTCCAGGACGAGCTACTCTGCAAAATCGACAACTACGCCAGCAAAAGCGAGGCTGCCACTTTGGAGAAAGACAACTTGGAGGTGCAGCTGCAAAGTGCGTTGACGAGAGAGCAGAGCAAGGTGAAGGAGCTTCAGGAACTGGTTTCTGCAAAAGAAGGTGGCTTAAGAAACGTGAGTGCGCGGCTCGAGGCTGCTGAGCTCTTGGCGAAGGAGACGCAAGCGCGACTCGATACCATGGCAAAGCAAAAGCTGGCGCTCGAGAAGCAGATCAAGGACGAGCGGTTGCAGATGGAGAAGGCGCTTGACGACCAATCACTGGTGCTGAATGAGAAAGAGCGAGAGATCGAAGAGGGTGAGAAGCTTCGGAATGGAATCCAGGAGTACCTGAAGGAGCTGGACGCAGCGATTCGCGCGTCACTAGAAATCACGACCCTCGAGTCAGGCTCAAACTACAATGTTGACAATGTCGACTTAACCAACGAGACGCCTGTTGGTCTTCAAAGGCTCATGTTGTGCATGCGCTCGCTGAGCCACTTGATGACCTCCGAGTCTGCCAGCAACAACCAGCTTCAGAACCACTTACCATCGTTCCAAAACCTGATCAAACGTGTGCATCACGTGATGATGTCGTCAGTGGAGGATTTGATGAGCGAACACAACTCGTGGACTCGCGAGCGAACGGATCTGCGGAAAGCGAACGAAGAACTGCACGCAACAGCGCAGATTTGTGAACTGGAGATGCGGAAAGTGCACAAGGAGCATTTAGGAGCGTGTGAACAGCTTGAAGAGGTATGTAATTCGCAAAGCGTGCGGTGTGTTTGGCATTTGAAGCTGATGGTAGAAAATGGTTTGTGGGTGGGGTGCTTTGTGGTTCGCTGTCCAGGTTTCTATTGAGCTGGCAGCTCGAAACCACGAGACGGTGATGCTAAAGCACATTCTTCAAGAGCTCAACAGCGAAATCGAATCTTTGCGTGCATTTGAGCAGCAGTTGGTAGAGCAAAATCGAGTTGTTGCTGACCAAGAGCTACGAACTGAGGAGCTGACAGGCAAGTTGCAGGCTTGTGAGGCGTCTGAGGCGAAGCAGAAGGCGGCGCTGGAAGAAAAGAAGCAGCTCATCAACCAGCTACACGAGGAGCTACTGGAAGCAAAAGAACGCGCGATGCAGTTGGAGCAGGTGGAGAGAGCGTTTGAGAATGCGGTGGGGTTGACAGAGCAGCAGAACACCAGGAGCGAGGAGGTACTGTAGAGATATCCATATTCTGTATTCGTGTATGGTGAGTGGTTGGAACTGACTTTGCTGTCCCTGCGTCTAATCAGCTGCTCTTGAAGCTCCAGGAGCTTGAGAACCTGAAGCGCGACCAAGACGAGCGTCTCGAGACGTTCAAAGCAAAGGAAAAAGCGTTCTCTGACCGCTTTCGCGGGCTTTTTCGACAGTACTGCGAGCATTTACGGGCGAGCTCCTCTGCTGTTAATCCTCGTGTGAAGCGAACGGGTCAGCGAGAGGCAGGTGCTGAGTTCGTCGAGAGGCTGAATATGTATGAGAGCGAAGAGCAGCGTGGTGATGTTGTGCGCCTGGTGCAGATCTTCCCCACGCTCTTAGAAGACTTTGTGACCTGCTCGAATACAGCCAAACACAAAGAATTGAAGTACGATGAGGGGATCAAACCCAATGTACGTCCGAACATGATGTGTCCTCATTGAATGAGTCCTGGGTCGAACACGGCGGCAACTAACATGGAGTCATGTTTTGTGCTTGCCTCGTGGTATAGAAGCCGCTGGTTGAGCCAATGAACCATTTCCAAGGCTATCCTGTCAAACCAAAGGCGAGAAACGATCAGAAAGTGGATGCGGAAATGGAAAGAGAGAGCAGCTCCAAGCATAGACCTCAACGACCTACAACAACACCAACAGCTCCTCACTTGTTGGCTCAAAGCATTTCCAACCGCGACTACGGTGATGCAAAGAAACCTTTCGATGGCGCGAATGAACACCTGAACAAACGACCAAGTGCAGTAATTAAAGCACAGCAACCGAAATCAGATCTAAAGCATCAGTTGTATCGTTATGGAAACGAAGACCAGCAGCAGCAACTCACTCAGAGCTTCTTCCATCGAGCAGCAGCGCACCAAACGCTAGCGAAACCCATCGCCACGAAGCACACCAAGGACGCATGCTTCCAGGAGCAACTGGAGCTCATCCGCGACGCCTTCCAGACCTTCAAAGCGCTGCAGTAGCTTTGGCCTTCATGCCAATGCCACGCTTTGAAAAGTAAACTTTAAAAGAGCGAGTGCCAATCTTTACATTGATTTGGCCAAAAAGCAGTTCAGTTGAAGTAGAGATGGGGATGGGTAAACTGGATGTTGAAGTGCCAGAATACAGATGGGTACAGTTCGTTCAGAGTGATGGTCGGCATATGATTCATTCACACATGTCAGTCAGTCAGCGCAAATGAATGGAAAGTAAAGGATACTCTCTCCCACACAACAACAATCAGCCAGCCATGCCTCCATTGTATTGATTGGTATTTTTCGCCAACCCACTCAACGCCAGCACAAACAAGAGCCTTTGAATATCAAGCTCATGAGGTTCATCTGCCAGCACAGGCGCGCCTTGTGAGCGAAAGCGTGCATGAGTGAGTGAATGAGTGAGTGAGGGTGCGTCACACGCCTGCTTGCCTCTCCAAAATCCTGATTCGGGTCGTTTCAATTTCAACTCGAATGCGTGCGTTACACAATGAATCACGCAGAGTTAGTGACGCGCATAACGACTGAGAATTATATCTGGGGGCTCTCTCCTACCAGTTTGAACTGGTTGGTGTTTTTGATTACACCAGAAACAACGGGTTCTTGGCTTTCGCTGCCTCCCTATACCAAGCCCAAGTGTAATCTCGCGAGACTCCTTGATTCCCAATATTATTGGCATCCGTTTCCTTCCTTTCCGCAGTTGGTTGGTGATTTTCTGGGTGTGTCGCATCTCATTCACTCGCTCACTTCCATCCACACCCACTCACTCACCCACAGCAGTTGGGTCACCAGACCACCTGCTGGCAGCTTAGTTAGGAGACGCCAGCAGAAGAACTTTTTTTGGCTCTAAATTAGAACAGAAGAAGGAAGGAAATCCGTCAGTTAGATGCAACCCACCGGACGCGCGCAATTCCGCATCCACAGTCAGCCAACGACCGCCAGTTGCCGTTCGCAGCCCAAGAGCCCAATAGCTACGTACGAGACGCCGACCAAGACATTAGCAGTACATTGTGATCGTAGTGGACAAGATGGCAGGCGCTGCTCCGGCCTCTGTGGCTTCTCTCTCTTCCAGTATGCTGCGGATAGGACTCGTCATGGCGATGGCAATGTGCTGTGCACATGCAGCGAACGCGACGACCACGACAAACGCAGCAACCACTCGCGCGAATGCGACCACAGGGATCGATTTCCAGGGCTTTGCAGACGTCGCGGATCACGCAGCGCCGATCGTCGGACTCGTCTACGGCCCCGTGTTCTGCTTCTTCGGGTTCGCGTGGTACGCGCACATCGTGCAGGTGGTCGGATTTCTCGTCGGCGGCGTGCTGTTCTCGCTCGGTGCGTTCCTGATGGTGCAGAGCTACTCGTCGCTGGCGATCGCGTTTCTGATCGCGTCGTTTCTCTGCGGCGGGTGTCTCGTCGGCGCGATCATGGGCTTACGACCCGCGGTTTGTACGTTTGCGATCGGCGGCAGCGTCGGAATAGCGCTGACGTACGCGGTGTTCTTCTTCGCCGGTCTGCAGCTCAACAACGACGAGAGTCCGATGCTGTTGCTCGCAGGAACGGTGCTCATGATCGTGATTGGCGCGCTATTCATACGGTTTGAACGCCCGTCGATCATCATCTTCTCAAGCGTGCTTGGCTCGTACGGCTGGATCTACGGCGTGGGCTATTTTGTCGGCAAGTTCCCGACGTGGCGCGTGATCCACAACCACTTCAGCGACAAAGACGACGAGAGTGATGCAGGTGCAGTGCCGTGGACGTGGTGGATCTACGCTTCGGCGTTTGTGGTGCTGGTGGCATGGAGTCTCTGGGAGCAGTGCAGAACGCGCAAGGAGCGCGAGCACGTGACGAAGCGGGAGACCAAGACGCGGCCGTTTGACGACAGCGACGACGCACTGGTGACGTCGCCGTCGACGGACGGGACAAGACTCCCAGAAGCGTCGTACTATATGTACCGCGTATGAGAAAGCCAACGAGCCGCACTGGGCTCGATAAACAAGATAGAAACAGAATGAATTGTAACCTAATGAAACTATATAATCAACCTCTGCCAGAAGAGCGGTAACATGCCTCGAGTGACAAGAAGATGCACCTACAACGAGTTCATCTTCTTGTCTCTTGCGACTTGAAGGCCCCACAGCAAACCCGAAAGAGTTTCTATTTTATCAATGTAGTGTTGCTAAATTGGAAATGAACTCGTTGTGGTGGCAACTCTGAAGCTGCTGTTTACGTTAGCAATGCTGCCAGCCAAATCTAATCACCCAAATAAATTCACCCATCATTTGCAAGCTCGGGTGGTGGGTTTTCTTAATGTACCCATCGCCTTTTCTTCCGCCTCTTCACCAGCGAATCATTTCGCTCCAAGGTCATAATTTCCACCAATCACCATCAGTACACCCACATCACTCCGTTAAAGTGCGAAAAATCAGGTTTTCTTTTGCAATCTTTTGATGGGCAGGATTTTCTATCGAACCTGTAACCCAGATTGGTTTCTTCACCACAAAATGAGTCGTCCGTCCATTTCTCCCCATCCGTTCTCATTCGCAGATCCGACGGCTCAGACACAAGCAGCTTCGAAGAAGAAGAACGCAAAGCAATTACCTTTGTTAGTATGAGCAGATCCGCTGTGAAGACAACCTCCAGAGCGTGTGTGCAGGCGCTGCTGCTGCTACTCTTCGCGACGACGACGCTCGTGTCCGCCGCGCACAGCTCCAGCGGCAGCGGCTCGGACAACAAAGACGAGAACAAGACTGCGACGCACCTGCTCGACTCGGCAAGCAACGTGAAAGTGGGTCCGGGCTTCCTCGCGGCCGGAGCGATCGGCGTCGGCCTCGTGATCTGTCTCGCTGGCTACCGTCTGTTCCGCCCTACGGTGTTCGCATGCGGCTTTGTGGTCGGCGGCGTGTTCCTCGCGGGTGTCACCGAGGCGGCATTCAAGAGTCAGACGTGGATGGCGACGGCATCCTGGGTCGCATTCTTCCTGGGTGGCATCGCGCTCGGTTCGCTCGTGCTCTACCTGTACAGCGCGGGCATCTTTCTGGGCGGCGCGGCGGCCGGTGTGCTGCTCGCGTTCACGCTTAACACGTCGATCGGACCAAAGGTGTACCCGGAGAACCCGGACGTGGTGTTGGTGATCATGGCGGTGGTGCTTGGCGTCGCCGCGGGTATCCTGGCGCTCAAGATCGAGCGCCCCGTGCTCATCGTCGCGACGGCGTTTGTTGGCGCCGAGCTCTTTACGGCGGGTATCGGCTACTTTGCTGGCAACTACCCGAACGGCACGGACTTTGACGAGTACCGCACGGCGGACTCGGAGGACGGCCACTGGGTGTACGACATCCCGTCCGCGTGGTGGGGCTACGTGGGTGGCACGATCGCGCTCTTCATCATCGGCATGATCGTGCAGTTCACGAAGACGGCGCACGGCCAGGACCACGCGAAAAACCGCGCCGTGCCGCAGAAAGGAGGCGCTGCGCAGCCGCAGAACGCCGTGCAGTTCGGCAACCCGGTCTCGCACGTGTAATTAGCAGGAACATCAAACAAACAGTTCGATTGTCAGGATACCAAGACAGAAAGCACCGACATTAGTATCAAAGGTACTGCATTGAAGCCAATCGAAGAGAGAAGAAGAGAGAGAATGTGCGGTTGCGAGTGCCCGCCAATTAAAATATGAAAGCAGCTAGCGCTTGAGCGATTCCTGCTCTGAGCCTGAATGAAAACACTCACTATGATGATCATTATCTACCCCTTTTGAGCCGAATGATGGGAGTTTATTTAGCGCTTTTCCTCACTGCGTGTTCAGCAGCATCGCATGTGGTGCTGCTCTGGTCTCATTAGCTGCGGAATCTGGACTCAAGACACACTGAGAGCGCGTCTCTCCAGAAAGCAACAGCTTTCTGGACGGCCCTGATGCACGCACACAATAGTACCCTATTGCACGAAATACGCCTGTTGTTGGAGAAGCACAAACAGTGAAGCAGTGTCAGTAAACACCGTTTTCCATCGAAAGTCCAGTGAAGCAGCGCCTGCTTGTTCTGACAGACTCCGGAAGGTTCAACGACATTCTGTGTCCATTACTTAACTCAATGGAGAGCGATTTCACACACAATACACAGAAAGCAACCAATAATACTCAATAATGCCACAGATTCAGTCAAACAGCATTTCTCTCCATACAAAGATTACCCCACTTTGTTGCTGGACTAGCGAGGTGGGTACTAAGTGCATCGAATTGCCCTCTCGTAATCACGTTATCTTTCTATACATATATAAACACTTATAAGAAGGCATGATAATTAGTATTTAGGCCTCTTCATTCAATCTCAAAAGGTTATATGAAGAATATAAAGGACACTATTGCCAGAAACACATTTCTTTCTTCCACATTGAAGCTGTGGAAAGCGGAGAGACGAGAAGACCACTTCCGCAATATCTGTTCTATTAATTACCACTCTCTCTCTTCATCAACACATGCGACGGTGTATGGTGTGGCGCTCTCTCTGTGCACACAGCGCCATTCACCAAATCCCACTCACCCACGCACGCACAGTCAGTTCTTCCACCCATCGTCATCATCAGCCGGAAGCTCCTGCAAGAACTGGCAGCCATGAAGCGTTGCCGCTCGCCTCCGAGAGCTCTTCTGCTCGTCTTCCTCCTCCAGAGCGCGCTCTGGAGTTGTGCGCAATGCGCGCCAGCGCGCCAGCAGCAGCAGAGCCAGCTGGACGTCAAGAGTTCCATCGACACCAACAGCACCGATTCCTCTTCCACGTCCTCTGACCGCGCCAAGTACACGGTCTCCAGGCTCTTTGAAGACACAGGCGACATCAAGATCGCCCCAGGGGTGCTCGCCGCCATCGCCGTGATCATCGGGCTCGGCATGTGCACGTTTGGGTACCGACTGTTCCGCGCGAGCGTATTTGTGTGCGGGTTTGTGGGAGGCGGGCTCGCGGTCTCGCGCGCAGTGGAGAACGTGTTTGCAAACGAGACGTACCTGGTCGCGGCATCCTGGATCTCGTTCTTCTTTGGCGGGATCCTCATCGGCTGCGTGGTCATGTCGCTCTATTACGCGGGCATCTTCGTCGTCGGCGCGGCGTGCGGTGTGCTGCTCGCCGTGACGTTCAACGCCGGCGTGGGCCACAAGATCTACGCGAGCAACCCGGACTCGGTGCTGCTGGCGCTCACGATCATCCTCGGGATCTTTGGTGGCATGGCCGCCGTGTGTCTCGAGAAACCGGCGCTCATGGTCATCACGAGCTTTATCGGCGCTGCGTTCACTGTGTGGGGAGTTGGCTACTTTGCAGGCGACTTCCCTAGTGGTGAGACGCTCTCCGCCTTTCGAGAGAGATCGCGAGGCGATACGAGCTGGCTGGGGGTGATCCCAGGAGCCTGGTGGGGCTATTTCGTGGCGCTGCTGGTGCTCACGGGTCTTGGGGTAGCGGTACAGCGACTGAAGACAGGCAAAGACGGGTACTATGACAGCCAGCACGGGTTCGTGAAGAACGTGGTGCCATTGCACCGTGGGAGGTTCCATCGGTACCAGCGGAATGGGTACGGGGACGTGCAGACGCCGAGCCCCACGCAGCGCCGCCATCAACGCAACAACAAGAGACCGAGGAGCCAGAGCAGCAGACGCCAATACGAGAGCGACTTCATCGTGTAGCCTGGGGAACAGACTTCAGATTTTCACGACTATGTATGTATATTTACAACAACATCATCTATGATTATTTTACAAGATGTGGTATGGTAGGTTGCTCGATTCAGCACAATGACCGAGCGGGCTGGGACTGCTGGAAAGACCTTGCGCACTAGCCAATCCACGAACACGTCGCTGTTTATATCACTGCGGTAGTCTGAGTCTTTTAAAGACTTGCTCCCACGGAAGATCAGACGAGCACCGTAAACGAATCCGGAGCTATCGCCGATATGACAAATAATAGAGCGCGCTCCATTTCCTTGCGAAGACTGTATACCTCCTTTGCCGTCTGCACCGAGCCACACCATCGCAGGAGCCATGTTTTTATTTACCCACATTTCATCCTAATAAAAAACACGACGCCCTTTCGCGTGATACTTCTTCATTTGCCTGGTGTACACGATGCGCTACGCAGTGATTGCAGCGTCTTCCTTCAGCTCTTGGTAGTAGGATTTCTTTGTGCCGTAGCTATAGTTCATCTGCGACGTCTAAAAGCGACGCAGCGGAGCGCGGTTCCACGTCCAGCTCGCAGTCTCAGTGGCTACAACAGACTGAAGCTTCTGTAGGAGTGTGTCGAAAGTGACGTGTTGCTCGCTCGCGTACATGTCCAAGATGGCTTCGCGAACGGCGGCAGCAAATGTTTCAGGCACCTCCATCGATCGGTTTCACGTTTCTGTGTCTTCTTACTCTACTTCACTCTCTAGCCACTTGCGAATGTTGATGATGGTTCACGGAGCTAGGTCAAACATGCTGCTGCTCGGTTCGCAGGCTTGTTGAGGTCGCGCCGCCTGCTGTTTCGTGCTTCTTGTTCGAAGTGCATGCGCGCCTCGTTCACTGCGACCGTAGTGTCGTAGCTGACAATCCTGCAATTGCGCTTTCTCTTCGTGCTCTCTCTCTTCAAGCGCGTGGTCATCATGTTTGTTTTGTCGGTGTGTAGCGACTGCGTGGCTGTTTGTGCTTTGGAAGGGCTCAGGAGAAAACTCTTTGTGTCTATTTTCTGTCAATTGCAGCATTCTTTATTCCAATGCTGATGTTTGTGACTAATGGAACAAAAGAACAAATGACTTGGTTTCAGACAGCCCATATGCATTATTAGCTGATACAGACTTTAATCAAATTGCATTGCGTGGTACACATGACGAAAATGTGTTTATTCTTCAATGGAGCAGAGTAGTATTAAAGAGACGCATTCATGGATAGAATTACCACAAACACAGTGTTCCCACCAACTTCAGTTTCTGGGCGGTTGTTGGCTGAGCCCAGATCCGAATGCGTTGTGCTGCTCTGGTTGACGGAGCCCATCATGCTTGCGTTTGCGCGCCAATGTTGCAAAACTCATTTGTGAAGAACGTGTGGCAGCACCATCACCAACTCTGATGCTGCGTTTCTGCCGAAACGTCACTCGCGCCACTGCAACATTCGCACCACCACAGCAGTGACCACAGCAAGCCGTCATCCACGCCACTGATGAGCTCATTCCTAAATTCTTCTCGTCATCTCACAATGGGTCGCAGAACAATAAGCACTCTACAGATGGGCAACCTCACGATCCATCAAAAGCTCGACATTAGCAAGCACACTTCAACAAATTCCTCGAAATCCCAGCTCGATCTGTGCCGTTGGGTGAAGGAAGGAATCAATCTCGCCAAGTTACTGTGTCAAGCAACCACCTCGAATGCATTGAAGATGTAACTGGGCGTTCCCGAGTTACGCAACACAGTGCACAGAGTGAGGAAGC
>JALBZB010000425.1:0-27825 GCA_038050625.1 Pythium sp. MPC-2022a
GCGGATGCCAAACCGAGCGTATCGCCACAACTCGCCACAGGTAAGTTGGGGATTGGAATCATGCTGTTGTTATTCACGGGAGCATTTGTGCCTTGTGTATAAATTTGTTGGCTGATTCTGTACCTGTCATGTTATCTGGTGACAGACTCTGAATGCGACGGAAGATACTATTATTGAAGATTTCAACTTGGAGGTGGATGTAAACAGCGCGACTGCAGTATTTCATGTGAAGCTCGTGATGCGACGCTACACGGAAGAAAACCGCATTGTGATCGTATGGCGCGCATTTTTCGATCCACTCCGCATCGCAGACGAGCCCACACCCGGTGTGCGTTTCCTTGAACGAGGGTACATCGTGATCAAGAACGTTAAAGGGGAACACGAGGCACAAACGGAGAATACGAACAACAACAACAATGTGCTCCAAACGTGTTACATTTCTACACCCGTGATGACGGGAGACTTGGCGGATGCAGATTCGTCGACCATCCGAACAATCACGGACTTCGTGCTGGGAGCAACGGCTGGAAACATCTCGTCAAGTCACGAAATGATCGAAAACGTGCTACTCGAGCATGCGATCAAGGCGCAGTTGGTCGGGTGAGTCGCCACCAAAAAGCAAGCCATCCGCCGATCGAGATTTCTGATATGCAGATCGAGTGCGTAACCGATCATCGTGACAATCAAGCACGCTTCCAAGACAAAGATCGATCGAATCGCTGGTGAATGTATGCCATTTGTCGAGAAGAGGAAGGATGGTCATGTTTGGTGTTCCAAATGGTTTGAGGTGGTGTTCCAAATGGTTTGAGAAGGAGTTTGAGGTGCATTATCGCCAGGATTAGTACCACGCGCTTCTCCTGATGCGAGTGCTCCAGTCATCGAACAGATAGACACGCACCTGGAGAGCATAGAGGTGATTGACCCGGATGCAGAGATGCTTTGTGAGCCTCCTGACGTCGGGGGGGAGTACAGCTTGATGGACCAAGGTAAGTCGAGCCACCCAGACCATCCAAGTCTGGTGATATTTACGTATACCCAACCAACAACGCCACTGTGTTCAATTTTGCTAGAAATTAATTTACCAGCACTATTGTCCCAACCGATTCCAGCATCCTCTCCTCTGATGGTCAATAAGAGGAGAGCGGATCTCACCTTGAGAAGCAAGGTGAACATTCCATGGCCCATAATGATTTGCAAAGTCCGCTAATGGCTCGGTAGCGCACTTGCGCCTCACTCACTCCACGTACTGGGCTTTGATCGCGTGCTCGAGCAGCACGTTTTCGATCATTTCGTGACTTGACGAGATATTCGCAGATGTTGCACCGAGCACGAAGTCGATAATCTTTCGGAGGGTCGTCGAGTGGGCATCCACCAAGTCCCCCGTCATCACGGGCGTGGAAATGTAGCACGTCTGGAGCACGTTGCTTACAGTACCAGCTGCAGATCGAGACTGTTTGATCACGATGTACCCTCGTTCCAGGAAGCGTACACCGGGCGTGGGTTCATTTGCAATGTGGAGTGGGTCGAAGAATGCGCGCCACACGATCACGATGCGGTTCTCTTCCGTGTAGCGCCGCATCACGCTTTTCGCGTGGAAGAGCGCGGTCGCGTTGTTCACGTCGAGCTCCAGGTTGAAGTCCTCGAGGATGGTGTCTTCCGTCGCGTTCAATGTCTGTCACGAGACAATATTATACGAAAGGTACACATGACGAGGTATATGAATGGACTTCTCGATCAAAAGCAATGAAAAAGGAGGATGATTGAATCGCAGTACTTACCTGGGGCGAGTTGTGGTAGTACACTCGGTTTGGTATCCGGTTTTTCGCAAACACATAGTGGTGCCACACCACGGAACCCGCCGCACGCATGTCGAATGGCAGCACTTTGTTCCCAAACACTTCAAGCTCAATGCCGACGCTCTCGTCCGACCGGATGACAGCATCGATAGTCGAAGTCTCCATGCGTGCGACCCCGTTGGCTTCGAAAATAGACTCAGCTTCTGCATACGATTGGTCCATTCCCGCCAGAAGCTCTTCAAACAGCCGACGAGCACCGCTGGGGTCGTTTGAAGCTTGCGGTGGTGAGGTGAATGGCGAATAGGATGGTTTCATTCCGTGGATCAGGTTCTTAAAATCCTGGATGTGAGTAGTATGAGCGCAGAAATCAGAGGTCCATAGCTAAAACGTTAATGCAAAGAGCCTTGGTGCCAAAGAGTGTAGGAGCTGCACGCTCGTGCTCACTCACCTTGGAGCTCGTGGTCTTCTGCAGCACTTTCTCGAGGCTCTTGGCGATCTTGAGCTGGTTCTCGAGCACCAGTTTCAACCGAATGTTCTCGCGCTCGGCCTTCACGCGTTGGTTGTACTGGCGATTGACGATCTCTTGCCACACGCTCGTTGTCTTCGATACTGGCAGATTACTGCAAGTTCCAGGTGGCTCTCTAGTTATCAACCTCTTTGCAGCAGTTTCTGGTAGCGATGATGATGATGATGTGGCCTGTTGCTGCCTCAGCTCGCTCTTATTCGCGAGCTGTTGCTCCAGCTCCAACACTCTTCTGCGCAGATAAATGAGCTCTTCTTTGCGTTCATCTCGCGCCTTATTGGACGCGTGTCTCGTCGAAACAGCTCGCCTCGCGTCACCACCGCAGGTTTTGGCCAGCTGTGATTTCTGCTGCTGCTGTTGTTTTGATGTCGTCTTCTTCTTGTGGCTGTTGTTCTTGCTCGTTCCCTCTATTGGAGCAAAAAGCCCTCCTGGGTCTGCTGGTTGCTGCTGCTGCTGCAAGTCTTGCCCAGAGTACCAGACATCAGTGGTTGTATTGGCATATTGTAGCAGCTCGGCGACTCCTGTCTGGATCAGCACTTGTTCAACAAGTGAGTCGTCGGTCTCTGTGATTGTCGGATGTGCCAACTGACTGACGGCAGTGGCTCCGTCATCACCTGTGCGTTGCTGAAGCTGATGGCCCACCTCCACATCCAGCACTTGCGTCAGCAGCTCTCGAGACGCGAGCTCTGGCGACAAGAGCTGCTCTTGGGACTGCTGTGGTAGTGGGGTAGTTGCTACAGAGTCTGGAGTTGAGGACGAGAGTTGAAATTCGTCTACAAACGCGAGCGTGAACAGGAGCGTGTCGTCGCTGTCAGCTGTGTAGAGGCCATGGAGCTCGTTATCGCAGTCCGGCGTGTGTGCGAACGGAGACGTCATGGTGGTGGCGCTTACCGGTGGATAGCAGAGGCGAGAGCCGACGCCTTGCGCTCCTCCTCTAGCTCCGCCGCGTTCACTGAAGCTGCGGGTCACCAAACTGATGACGACACCTGAATGAGTGCGAATCTGTTGTGGCATTTGGTCCTGAAGAGGGAACTGCTGGCATCAATACAACAGCACACAGATTAAATATGCAGAATAATTACGACTCAGTATGAAGAGTTCTGGGTTATTCACTGGTAGCGTACTGTTTTAGACCGGTTATAACCATTTTGATAGGCTTCAGAAGTATCATAACCTTTTTATATTTCCTGACGCAATTTCACAGGGGAATTGGTCAACCTTCAAGCACGATTTTTCTCTCAGAATAACTTAATCCTCTTCAAAATCATTTAAATATAAAATCTTTCTATTATAAGGATATATGTTGCTTACAACAACTGTTGTGCTGTGCTCGGCAAATTCCAGCAATCCTGCTGCTCGACACTTTTCAGTGCATCAACAACAACCACATCACCCGCATCGTGCGTGGTGCGCAGACCGAGTGCGCGCTGGAGGCCGTTGGAGCGCAAGGCCGCGCCTCTCACCTTCGTCCACAACCCGCCGCCCCAGCTACCTTGCCCCATGGCATCTCCGTTCCCATTCGTGCTCGACAATGGCAACGATAGCCTCCATGTAGTCGACGATAACGACGATACGCTCCAACTCACACTGGCGTTCGTGGACGAGTTCCAGCTCTCGTCATCAGTCGACTCTGTGCATGCTGTTACAGCAACACCGCCACCACACCAATTCCAAGAGCTGCTGCCATCAGCCGAACTGGTGTCCCAAGAGCTCCTGGCCCATGTACTAGATGATGATGGAGCCTCAAGCCATTTCACACACGCAGCTCTCAGCGGTGGCTCGCATGTCGAGCAAGTGATGAGCCATGCAGATACTACGACAGTGCTGCCGCAATCTACCGCTATCGAAGCCGGCATGTGGCTTCCGAGTCAGGTCACGCATCTTGAGTCTGGGATCTTTGCACCAATCGAGTCAACCACGAAGAATAAAAAAGTAATGAAGAAACAGCAGACGCAAACACAACTAACCAATAGCATCAGCAGTGGTAGCGCCAGGCGACCAACTACCACTAGACACGTGTCGAATAAGGCGCGCGATGAGCGGAAAGAAGAAATCATCTACCTACACAAGAAAGTGTCGGAGCTGAAGCAGCAGCTCACCAAGCACCAGCTCACACCTAGGTCGTCACAGGTACGAAGTTCGATAGCTGCACATCCCGAAACTAGCAGCGACCCACCGGTACTACCGGCAACGAGCATGTGGCAGAAGATCGTCGATCGCCAGTACAACCAGCGCGTGAGAGCTGAGCGCGAGAACATTCGGCTGAAACTGGTGCTCGAGAACCAGCTCAAGATCGCCAAGAGTCTCGAGAAAGTGCTGCAGAAGACCACGAGCCCGAAGGTGAGCATGCATCGCTGCTTTCATTGTTTGCATTCATAGCGCTTGGTACTTACAATATGTTAATGAATGATCCAGGATTTCGAGAACCTCATTTACGGAATGCGACCTTCCTACTCGTTATACTCCTTGCCTCCACAACCCTCAAACGACTCTGGTGATGGCCGCCGGCTTTTCGAAGAGCTGTTGGCTGGAATGGACGAGTCCTATGTAGAAGCTGAATCAATTTTCCAAGTCCATCAAATCACGTCCGCGGAGACCTCGTCGACCAGTATTGACGCTGTGATCCGATCCGACGAGAGCGGTGGGATCCAACTCCAGGTGATTGCGAACAAAGTGCTGCCGTTCGACATGCGCACAGCGGGTTCTGCGGTCTGGCACCACTATGCGTTTGCGAAGGAGCGACTCCCAAACCGAGCCTACCACCACATCTTGCCTCAGGTATGCATGTGAGTTAGCATTTATTCGTTTCTTCTGGCAACCTACACAAAAAATTTAACTAACCCAGCACTATTTCTCTGCATGATGATAGACACTGAACGCAGAGGAAGACTCCATATTCGAGGACTTCAACTTGGAGATCGAGTTAGACAGTGCGACTGCACTCTTCCATGGGAAGCAGGTGACGCGGCGCTACACGGAAGAAAGTCGTATCGTGATCGTATGGCGCGCGTTTTTCGATCCTCTTCACATCGCTGACGAGCCCACGCCCGGTGTACGTTTCCTCGAACGAGTCTACATTGTGATCAAGAACGTTCAAGGAGAGAGCACGACAAACAACGAGACCAACAACGTGCTCCAGACGTGCTACATCTCGACACCCATAAGGACGGGGGACTTGGCGGATGCAAATTCGGCAATCATCCGAACGATCACTGACTTCACGCTCAACGCCACGGCTGCAAACATCTCATCGAGCTATGAAATGATCGAAAACGTGCTACTTGAGCACGCGATCAAGGCGCAATTTGTGAGGTGAAGTACCATTGTCATTTTCTCCAAGTTGGACTTCCATTCTGTCGAATGAGCTCGATTTTGTGTGAAGTGCTCCTTGAGAGCCAAGAAGAGTGCACGAAAAAGAGGTTGCTGAAGAATAGATGAGAGACCAGCAAGTGGGATGCATGCACCTTGAAGCGCATCGCCCTTCAACCATCCAGGCTCAAAAAGTTGTTGGAAAGTCCGCTTTCTTTTTAGGAATGCCTGGATCACTTTTTTTCGATGAACCGATGTGCTGGCTGAACAATTCAACGTTGAGCTCCTGATCGGTCTTGCCAAATGTGTGCATGTTCACTGCATACAATACAGTATAGAGGGATTTCTGAAAAAGTATCATATTATAGAGATGTTTGGGCGATCAATTACGAATCAATTGTACTGTTGCGAATTTGTCATAACAAACAAAAACGATCGTGCGAACTCCCAAAAATGATCCTTATTTTCTATTCTTGAAATACTGTCATCTTTGCGATGATTACCAAGAATAAATTTGTTTGTACCGTAACCTTGACTTGCTTACTTTGCGCAGAATTCAAGTTGCACGCACACACGTCGGGCACACCACAGTGTTCGGCTGTCTCGCAGTTCGCGGTGCGCAGGGGCTTACAGACAAGACCGCCCCACGTCGCACGCCACCCGCGTCGCCGCCATGGCGTCTTCGTTTCCATTCACGCTGGACCATGACGACGAGGACAATAGTGACGTCCTCCTCAGAGTCGACGCCGAGCCGCTTTGGATGCCTGAGCGCGACGACACGCTCCAGCTCACGCTCGCGTTCGTGGACGACTTCCAGCTCTCTTCGTCCACCCCCGACTCTGCACGTACTGCTCCATTACCACCATTACAACTCCAAGAGCTGCCTCTGTCGCCAGAGCTCGTGTCTCAAGAGCTCCTGGCGCAGGTGCTGGATGAGAAGCTGTTTCAACACGATGCCGGCGATAATGGAAGCCACGTGACGCAGTTAGCGCTCGTGGAGATAGACGACTCGCTTGCCGAGCAAGTGCTGCTTCAAACAGGTGTCGCTGAGCTGCTGCAGGCTGACGCTATTAGCACTACCCCCTGGTATCCAGGGCAGAACACAGAGCAACAGCAACCGGCGGACCCAGGAGGGCTTTTTGCTCCAGTGGAGGCAACAAGCAAAAACAAGAAAGTGAAGAAACAACAGATGCAAGTGATCAAGAATGGCAGTGGCAGCGGCGCCAAGCGAGGCGCTTCTACGAGACACGCGTCGAACAAGGCGCGCGACGAGCGGAAAGAAGAGCTCATCTACCTGCGCAAGAAAGTGTTGGATCTAGAGCAGCAGCTCACGAAGAGCAGGCAGAAGTACCTGATCATATCTGACCCGCAGGATCACTATGCAATGCTCCAGCCATCGCTGTCTATAGGTTTAACGGCTAGGGACTCTAGAACTTGCAGCAACCCACCGCCAGCTCTACCGACAACGAGCGTGTGGCAAGAGATCGTCAATCGCCAGTACAACCAGCGCGTGAGAGCTGAGCGCGAGAACATTCGGTTGAAACTGGTGCTCGAGAACCAGCTCAAGATCGCCAAGAGCCTCGAGAAAGTGCTGCAGAAGACCACGAGCACCAAGGTAGGTGGGTGTAACCTGTATCCTGTGGACTGCCGCAGTCTGTACATACATGGCAATTGGTTCCTAACCATTAACTGTGGACTTTGTTTCAATCACCTCTCAGGATTTCGAGAATCTGATCTGCAGGATGAAACCTTCCTTTGCACTGTATTCTTTACCACCACAAGCCACAGATCCCAGCTGTGCGCATCAGGTGTTTGAAGAACTCTTGTCGGGAATGGATGAGTCCTACGCAGAAGCTGATACGATTTTCCAAGCTAATGGGGTTGCACGCATGGAGACCTCGTCTGTCGACGCCGTGATTCGATCGGACGAGAGCGTCGGCATTGAGCTCGAAGTGTTTGGGAACAAAGTGCTGCCATTCGACATGCGTGCGGCGGGTTCCGTGGTGTGGCACCACTATGCATTTGCGAAAGATCGGATACCAAACCGAGTGTACCACCACAATTCACCTCCGGTAAGCTTCGCGGTTGAGGCTGTCTCTTCTCATCAATTTTCATCTCACACTCTTAATAGCACATCGATTAACTGTGTCATTTATGATCTCCGGACAGACTCTCAACGCGACGGAAGACACCATCCTCGAGGACTTCAACCTGGAGCTCGACGTGAACAACGCGACCGCGCTCTTCCACGCGAAAAGCGTGATGCGGCGCTACACGGAAGAGAACCGCATCGTGATCGTGTGGCGCGCATTCTTCGACCCACTCCACATTGCAAATGAACCCACGCCCGGTGTACGCTTCCTGGAACGAGGGTACATCGTGATCAAACAGTCTCGATCTGCAGCTGGTACTGTAAGCAACGTGCTCCAGACGTGCTACATTTCCACGCCCGTGATGACGGGGGACTTGGTGGATGCCCACTCGACGATCCTTCGAACGATTATCGACTTCATGCTGAGGACCACCGCTGCGAATATCTCATCCAGCTACGAGATGATCGAAAACGTGCTGCTCGAGCATGCGATCAAAGCCCAGTACGTGGCGTGAGCGAGGCGCACGTGAGTCGGCCACCAGGGTGTACTTACCTACTGCAGGTGAGACGTTTTGCTTCTTGGCGTTGATTAGTGCTATCTAAATGGTTGTGACAATAGGACTGGCGATGAGATTGCCAATATGACGTCTTCCACCAGCTTAAAGAGAGATTCTCTCGCTGTCAGGGTGACCTAGGTCTTAACGAAGGATGATTGACGATTTCATTTCATGTACTGTGCCTTGATCACGTGCTCCAGAAGCACGTTTTCAATCATTTCGTGGCTCGATGAGATATTCGCTGCCGTGGCGTTCAGCATGAAATCTGTGATTGTTTGGGTCGTGCCCGAATCGGCATCCACCAAGTCCCCCGTCATTACGGATGTTGTGATGTAGCACGTCTGGAGCAAATTGTTGTCGTCCACGGTGTCAGTTGCTGCACGGGACTCTCTGATCACAATGTACCCTCGTCAGAGCGAATCGTGGCGTCGATGGACGAAGTCTTTGTGTGTGCGAGTCCGTTTGCCTCAAAGACTGATTCGGCTTCTGCGTACGGCTGGTCCATTCCTGCCACGAGCTCTTCGAATAGACGACACCCACTGTTGGGGCCGCCTGTGGCGTGGGGTGGATATGAATTCATACACGCTCACCTTGGTGCTCGTTGTCCTTTCCAACACTCTCTCAAGGCTCTTGGCGATCTTGAGCTGGTTCTCGAGTACGAGTTTCAGCCGAATATTATCGCGCTTGGCCCTCACACGCTGGTTATACTGACGATTACCAATATCACGCCACACACACTAGTCTTTGCTATTGATTGCTGGGTGTGATTGCAGTCGGTGGGGGGCGACGG
Organism: Pythium sp. MPC-2022a; assembly: GCA_038050625.1. NCBI lineage: Eukaryota > Oomycota > Peronosporomycetes > Pythiales > Pythiaceae > Pythium > Pythium sp. MPC-2022a. Next base: position 9,068 of record JALBZB010000425.1, read on the forward strand.
TTGCGATGAGTCATCACAAAGCTGAGATGCTGCTGGCTTGAACTGCTGCTCCATCTTGGTCTCAGCGAGCTGCTGCTCTAGCTCCACGGTTTTTTTGCGAAGGTAGACGATCTCCTCTTTCCGCTCATTGCGTGCCTTGTTCGACGCGCGTCTAGTCGTCGCAGTAGTCGGTCGTTTGGCACCACCACCGACGTTGCTGCTCGTGATCAATTGTGTCTGCTGTGTCTGCGATTGCGGCTTCTTCGACTTCTTGTTGCTCTTGTTATTGATTGGCTCTATCAGAGCAAAGATCCCCACATGTACTGTTTGCTGTGGGTCCTGACTAAAAAGCCACGTATCCGTATTAGCAGTAGTAGTAGACTGCAGCAGCTCAGCGACACCTGTCTAGATCAGCACTTGTTCGACGAGCGAGTCGTCCGGCTTCAAAAGAGTCGGCTGAACCAAATGGTTCCCATCTTCTCCAGCATCTTGGCAAAGCTACTCGTCCAGCACCTGCGTCAGGATCTCTTGAGACACGGGCTCCGGGGGTGACAAGATCAGCTATTGGGGTTGCAGTGGTGGCGGCGGAGAGGTCGGAGTGGTTCCACGCGTAGACGAAGACAGTTGAAACTCATCCACGAACGCCAGTGTGAGTAGGAGTGTGTCGTCGCCAAGCAGACAAGCGGCTTCGTCTACCAGGTGTGCTTGGAGCGCATCATTGCCTTCGTCTTCCTCGTCGTCGTCGGCCAGCGCGAATGCAAACGGAGCCGTCATGATGGCACGCGAGCGGTTGCTTTCATTGTCTTCTTTCTGCCTTGCGGCTGGAACCTTTGATCGAATTGCACAAACTCAGGTTTGTCAAGAATGACCCACCCAATTGGATGCGATATGGGTAATATTCACTTATGACTGTAGATAAAAAGGGCTTTATAACGTCCTTTTTCATAGGATGTTCCAATTGTTTAATCCCTTTTAAATCAAATGGATAGATGTAAAGAGGTATATTCTGATATGAAACAAGGTTCAAGTTGATTATAACTACTTTTCTACAGTACTTATTGATCGGGTGAGAAGAGCGTGCTGACGAACTCGATCACCTTTCATAATGAATCAAGTGAATTTGAGGCAGATCATTTTGACCTGCATGCCAGGTTCAATTCAATTTTTAGGGATAGGGTAACTGAATTGAAACGTATTCCCAGGTATTTTGGCTGTAGTTCTGTATCAATTTGAAGAATTAGAATGACCTCTTGTATCGAATACCGTAATGCTGATGTAATTTTGAACAGGTTGTCAATCTACCTTTTTAAATCAGGTAATTGAGCAGCATATAAAAAGGTAAATATGTTTTTTCCATCGGTTGATTTGATTCAGTGGCTGGGCCTCGCGTCATCGTCATCGCGCAATATATTATTCTCTCACAAGGCGGACTGGTTGCTCGGCGCGCGGCGCGTGCTGCTTCCCTGGCGCTCTCTCCAGCGCCGCCGCTCTCTCGACGTCCGCATACCTGCGTACCAGCATGCCCTTCAGCTTTGCGCTCGAGGATGCCGCCGCTGAGCCCGAGACACCCGACCACTTCCTGCTCGAGTACGCCTTCCCGCCAGCCTATGTGAACGAGAGCAACAACGATACTATCGAGGACGCCGAGGAATACGAAGAGCGCCCAGTACCAACGTCAGTATTCAACGACGACAATGACGAAGAGTTGGACCTGGAGCTGGAGCTCGGGCTCGACCAGTACGACGCGCTCCAGGACCTGCTGCTCGACGCCATGGACAGCTCGGATGGCAGCAGCGGAGGCGAAGCAGTTGACGCCAACGGTGCTGGGGTTTTCTACGAGTTAAGTGCTGCGACGGAGATGGAGGAGACCCACAGTGACGACATGATGGACGACTCTCGTGGCGGTCATAGCAATGGCGCTTCTGATACGCCTCCTACTCTTGAGAATGGCGGCGGAGCGCTACTAATTGAAGCAGACGCCGCAGAATCAGCCACTAACAAGCGGCGTCGCAGACCGCGCGCAGCTGCGACAAAGAAGCAGCTTGTCAAGACTTCGACCACCAACAAGAGCGTAGCCATTTCCAACAACAACAGTGGTATTGTGAGCGCCACCTCCAGCAACAATGGCGTGAAGAAGCAGCTCAAGTACAATTCCAACAAGGCGCGTGACGAGCGCCGCGAAGAGCTGCTCTACCTACGGCGCAAGGTGAAGGACCTGGAGGTGCAACTCGTGGAGTTGCGGAAGGACTCGCAGCCACCGCAGCTCAAGGCCTCCCATGATGTTGAAGACCAAGAGGATGATGGAGAGGACCATCAAACGACGACTGCGTCAGCACCCAAGAACCAGCGACGCAAATCGAGAGCTCGGACGCGTCCAGAAGAGACCACGATGGTACCCGCAAGCATGAGCGTTTGGCACGAGATCGCGAGCCGCCAGCACGAGCACCGCATGAAGGCCGAGCGCGAGAACATCCGACTGAAACTGGTGCTCGAGAACCAGCTCAAGATCGCGAGATCACTCGAGAAGCTGCTGAAGAAGACGTCATCGACCAAAGAATTTGAGAAGTGCATGAGCAAAAGCGGCAACAACCCCCAGCGTGTCCGCTACGCAGTCGGTCACCCGCCTGTGACCCACGCGACAACGGACGCCGAGCTCTTTGAGAAGTTGCTAGCTGGCGTCGAACAGTCGTACAAGGAGGTAGACGACGTATTTGAAGCCACGGGGCTCTCACGGATGGAGAGCTCGCGCATTGACGCACGAGTGCAGCAACGGCAGCATAACCACTGGGGTGTCGATAGTGATAATAGTTCCCACCACCCGCAGATCGAACTGCAGGTGTTTGGCAGCAAGGTGATGCCGTTCGACATGCACTCGACAGGCCTGGCTGTCTGGAACCACTACGTGTTTGCGAAAGAGCGCATCCCGAATCGATTGTACTGCCACAACTCCCCACAGACGATGGTAAACTCGACGGCCGACACGATCATGGAGAACTTCAACGTCGAAGTGGACGTGAACAGCACGAGCGTGCTCTTTTGCTTGAAGCTCGTGCTGCGGCGCTACATTGAAGAAGAGCGTATCGTGATCGTCTGGCGCGCGTTCTTTGACCCGACGCAGGTCTCGAACGAGCCACTGTCCGGCGTGCGCTTCCTTGAGAAAGGCTACGTGGTAGTCAAGAAGCACGACAAGAAGAGTAGCAGTGCGACAGAAAATGGAGTCGAAGAGAACCACAACCTGCTGCAGACGTGCTTCATCTCGACGCCCGTGTCGATCGGCGACTTGGTGCACGCGGATCCGTCGAAAGTCGGCGCGCTCACTGATTTGGTGCTCAGTGCCACGGCTGCGAACATTGCGTCGAGCCACCAGATGATTGAGAACGTGCTCTTGGAGCAGGCGATGAGGAAGTAAAGCAGAGACAGACAGAGGTGTGATGTACGATCACTTGTGTACTGGTTTACTGTCTACGCCAAGGCAGAGAGGGAGGCGAGAAGAGAGACGAGCTCGTTTCGGAAGAGGAGGAGACCCTGGACTAAGTTTCGTACCATAAAGACCTTGTAATACAGTTTTGTTAAAAAAAATTGTATTCGAGTGGTTGTGCATCTGCGCTTTCGTGTAGTTTGTAGAAGACTCAGTGGGTGGAGCTGGCAAGCGATTTGTAGCGCTGCCCAAGCGTCTCGTGACTTGAGATACCACTGTAACTTCGCAGGGCTTCACCAATGGCATGGGCGACTAACAGCACAGTGGTAGGTCGATTGATGCTCGAACGTTTGTTTTTGTTGCACAAATTTCCAGTTCGTGGTAGGACGTCATCGGTTTTTAGGAGATCGAAGCTAGCTAATAAATGAACTCATCGAGTTCCACTCCCATCTTCACTTTCGCAGACCGACAACGAAGGTGTAAACTGGATTACAATCAAACACAACCTACCCAGACTACCGACCTAGGCAGCCCACCATTTTCGACATTCATCCACACCGTCTTCATCGTAAATACACCAGTAACCAATTTCCCACAGAGCACTCTCATTTATCGCCCGACATAAAAAATCACACCGCCTGCACCGCAGCGCCGCCTCCGTCGTGCTTCTTCATCGCCTGCTCGATCAGCACGTTCTCGATCATCTGGTGGCTCGCCGTGATGTTCGCGGCCGTGGCGCTGAGCACAAAGTCTGTGATCGCACCGACTTTCGGGTGGTCACCGCCGCCTCCACCACTCCCACCAATGGCGGCTTTCAAATCACCAGTGAAGTTGGGTGTAAACATGTAGCACGTCTGCACAAGTGTGTAGTCCCCCGAGAGCGTGCGCGGCCGCTTGATCACGATGTAGCCGCGCTCCCGGAACCGCAGATCCGAGAGCGGCTCGTCCGAGAACTCGACCGGCTCGACGTGCGACCGCCAGGTGATCACGACGCGGTCTTCCTCGACAAACCTCTTCAGTACCTGCTTGACGCGGAAGTGCGCGCTCGTGCTGTTCGCATGCATCCCCAGGCTAAAGTTCTCCATGATCGTGTCATCGGTCGTCTCAGCAACCTATGTGAAAACACAGTCAGTCCAAAGCTCAGATACGCCAACGGTATAGATTAGAGAGTTAATATATCCGCACCTTGGGCGAGTCGAAGAAGTAGGACCGCGACGGCGTGCGCTGCTTGGCGTACACGAAATAGTGCCACGCCGCCGTGGCCGTTGCGTGCACGTCGAACGGGAGCACTTTGTTCGCCAGGATCTCGAGAAACATGCCGTGCGCGTCGTCGGAGCGCATGCGCGCGTCGCTGTGCGGGATCTCCATCTGCGCCAGCCCGTTTGCCGCGAACACCGAGTCCACCTCCTTGTACGAGAGCTCAACGCCCTTTGCGAGGTCTTCAAAGATCTGCGCGTCTGTGCGTGGGTCTTTTGTCGGTGGGTACACGTGATGGAGCTGCTGGCACTGTGGACAGTGCTCAATGTCTCTTGCCGCGACTTTCTTCTTCAGCAGCTTCTCGAGGGACTTCGCGATCTTGATCTGGTTCTCCAGGATGATCTTGAGCCGGATGTTCTCGCGTTCGGCCTTGATGCGACCCTCGCACTGGCGCGTCGCGATATCCTGCCAGACACCGGCCACCACCAGTTGCTGCTGCTGTTGCTGTTGATCTGAGGTCGGTGGTTCGAGTTTTGGCTGGATTCCAGCACTAGCGACGCTAGAAGGGAACGACAATGTTGATGAGAATGATACAGGCGGTAGAGTCGGCGCCAGAGCACTCGCTGTGATCCGCGGACGCTTCTGCTTGATGTCGTCGAGCTGTGTCTCGAGCTCCTGCACTTTGCCCCGCAGGTAGATGAGCTCTTCACGGCGCTCGTCGCGGGCTTTGTTCGGATTGTAGTTGAGCGGCTTTCTCGAGCTTCTGCTGCCACTACTAGTAGTAGCCACAGTACTACCAGACACGTTCTTGGTGTTAATTCTTGTCCTTGTTTTCGTATCAGAAGTCGCCGCTGAAAATTGCGCCTTGGCCAGCGTTTGCTGCATCTGTCGCCGCTTCTGACGTGGCTTGGCGACAGACGCAGTCTCCTCTTCTTCTTCGACAATCTGTATACGTGGGGACGGCGACGCGCTTGTGTCACTGCTGCTGGCAAAGTGGAAGCTCAGCTCATCCATCGCGTCGTCCTCATCGCCACCACCACCACCATGAAGCGCGTAATGACTGGCAACTGCATTCGTCGTGAACGCCTCAAGCGCCAGCAGATCCACCTCGGACGCCCCGCTCTCGATGTCGAAGAGTTGCAACTCCTGGTCCACCTGGAGTTCGAGCTCTCGCTGCTCTTGCTCCAAGTGAAGCTGGTGTTGTTGCTGTAGCTGCTCGCCCTGGTCGAATAAATACAATGGTGATGGTGCAGTGGTGGTAAGGGTGGAGGCGGCGGGTGCGCTCGTGAGGTTGGCGCCGAACGCCTGGTCCATGAAGGAGAGCGCCTCCTCCAGCACCAGACGCTCCTCTGCGCTCTGCAGCTCGTCGTCGAGAGCGAACGCCGCCATGTTAACTGCGCGTGTACGGAGAGCCTTGGGTTGCACTTGGGGCTTCTTGCTGCGTTTTGCTGTATGGGTCGTCACGCAAGCTTTCATGGGATGGGAGCGACTCGCCACTATGGAAATTACAGAAGGAATTATTTACGAGCGAGAACACGTGTTAACTACTATTTGAAAAGTCCTAATAGCTATTATTAGAGACCAATGTATACGAGATACAGAGGTATTTGCTCCAAGCAGATGATCACCATCGTTGGAGTCAGAAAATAAATGCTCACAATCCTTTTCGATGAATTCTCACATGTATCATGGAATTTAAGGAATGAATTGTGAAATTTAAATAATGAATTGTGAAATGTTAGCAATCAAAGGTGATCAGGTGGTCTTCCATGCCGCCGTCACAGTAGATGCGCGGTAAACTTGCCGCATTTGCGCAAACGAAGCCACGTGAAGCGCCACGACAGCTACGGACGCAGGACGCCAGGCGCTGTCCCCACAGCCACGCGCGCTTATTAGTACTGTAGACTCATCGCACCCCCACGAGCGAGTAGTGCGCCGTCTCATCACCACCGCCATGGCCGTGTCGCATGACGACCGCGACTCCAGCGACGAGCTGCTCGCGGCGATGGGCTTTCTCGACGAGCTCCAGTTCGTGTTATCACCACCGCTGTCGTTATCTGCGCTTCACGTTGATGGCGCTGGTGTTGATGACGATACAGCAGATGCTCTTACTCTCGCGCCGCTTGACGAGCTGGGCTCTGATGACGTCCTTGCAGAGATCTCGACGCTTACAACTGATTCTACGTTGGAGCCCAGTCCCCATGCGCGCCAGCAGCTCTTGTCGATAGAACCTGCGTTGACAGGAGAACACCAGCCAAAGCAGCAGCAGGAGCAGCAGGGACGCCGCAAGCGCCCAGTATCGAACGCGAATAGTAAACAGACACAGAAGACAAAGAAGAAGAAACCTTCGTGGGACCCGAATAAAGCGCGCAACGAGCGTAAAGGAGAGATCGTGTACTTGCACAAGCAAGTGGCTGAGTTGGAGGCCCAGCTCGCTGAAATCAAAGCCAAAACACCAGCAAACAGCGTGGGAACCGCCCCCACTATCGCTCGTCGACCACACAGAGACGATGCAGCTTCAGCTGATGGTACTCTAACCGCAACACGGCAGTCTCAGTTGTGTACGGTGAAGGCACGCGCGTGGAAGGAAATCGTGAAGAACCAGCTGGACATGCGCACAAAAGCCGAGCGCGAGAACATTCGACTGAAGCTCATGCTCGAGAACCAACTCAAGGTCGCCAAGAATTTGGGAACCCACGTGGACCGAGCAGCAGCATCACATGTGAGTACTGATTATAGAATCAACTCTGCGCTGCAGTGTGCGATATCAGGTTCACAGCAATACCCTGAAGCTAAGCTCATGGTGTATTTGCTGTGTGTTTCTATCAGGAAATACAACGGTGCTTCCCAGCGAAGCAGGTTCGACTAATGTACCCACCGCCATCACAAAGAGATGAATCGGACGCAACGGTGATTGTTGACAGTCTCATCGCTGGTCTCGAGCAATCGTACGCGGAGCTGGACGCCGTTTTTGAAGCCAACGGGCTCACCGAGTCGGAAACCTCACACATCAATACGCAGATGCACTCGAACAGTGACAGCGCGACGCACAGTTTGCTGTTGGAAGTGTTTGCTACCAAAGTGCTGCCGTTCGACTTTGATTCGACGGTGAAAGCTGTCTGGGATCACTTTGAGTTTGAGAAAGAGTCGATCTCGAGACGCCTTCACAACTCCAGAGACTCAATCAGCACACTCTCTGATCATCCCTCGTGCTCGATCATCAAGGTAAGTACGGTGGATCTCCACATATTCATTTGCATTAGTACGAAGCTTAACTACGGGTTCTTATTCGTGTTACCTTTTGTGACGACCGTAGAACTTTCACCTAAAGCTCCAGGCGAAAGGCACAACTGCGAATTTCGGTGTCAAGCAGGTCATTCGGCGCTACGATGAGCAAGAGCGTGTTGTGATCGTTTGGCGGTCGTTCTTTGATCCGATCGAGTCTTCTTGTGATGAACCATTTGCAGACGTGCGGTTTCTCGAGAAAGGCTACGTCGTGATCAAGAAGCCCGCGACAATCTCTGACAACTTCACACTGCTGCAGCCCTGCTTCATCATCACACCGATATTCTCAGAGCAGCAGAATGGCGAAGGCTATCGCCACCACCATCAGCCCCCACTACCTACTGGCGCGATGGCAGACTTTATCTTCGCGACGACTGTGGCGAACATTCGCACGAGCCACCAGATGATCGTAGACGCGTTGCTGCAGCAGACTATAATGGTAAATTAGTCAGTGGGATTGAAGCGCACGATGTAAATGAGAGAGCGAGTGTGCAGTTCGCAAGCTGACATATTAGTTTATTATATTGGACGGTCCTAATGATCCTAGCGTCCATAATACTGCAGGCAAGCGTCTACGTCTCAGAGAATTTCGCCAACTGATCGACCGACGACCAAATGGACACTGTACAGCAGTTGCAAAGCAAGGCACCGCGCCAGAGGAACGAAGTAGCGGACAATTTGAATACAAGCTGTGCCACCTCGGATTTCAACTTGCACTTCTTGCTCCTGTTCTTGTGGCCAAGCATTCTTGAGGGTTTCGAGTTGCAAGTTGAACTTCCGCATGTGAGTGGGAACCAAGTTTGAGAAAACAAAGCAGCACAACTGTGTGGTGAAAACGAAGCAGCAGCACGCGGCCTCCAAAGTGCAGACGAACGAGGGAAGGAACCCTGAGGGTTCTTCCTTGCCGATCAACACTCTCATCTTCTTGTGGCCGAGTCAACCCTCGTGAGCGGAAAGCCAACCACAAGCACATTCTTCTTCCAGAAGTGATGATGATGGGCATCATCCGAATTGTAGGGGAAGTGATGACCCACACTCGGAAAACATAATCAACGGGATCAGGTTTCCTCAGAACAACAACTGGATGTGATCGCGTGTCAAACTCGAAAAGGGTGCATGAGTGATGGTCTTGATGTCCCATCAAAGGGCTCACTTGACCATTTTGCTGGATAACTCAGGACGAAACCACATCAGCGATCATCAGATCGTCATGCAGCAAAGCCAAAACAAAACACACAACAACCCCATTGAAGGATACACCTCACACGTGTTCAAGTCGCACTCTTCCCTGACCTGTTCTGAGAGACACAAAGAAAGAAAGAACACACTCGCACCTAAGCACCACTCGCCTGCACCCACCCACGTGTTGCATCAAGCATGTGTGTGTGTGTGTATATTTGCAGTTGCACGCGGAGACATTCCCGGTTCCGCAAGTCGCCAATTGTAATTATCACACAGTCCAACAAAATTCGGTCGTTTGGTGGTGGGATATTGCAGGATTCTTTTCATCCTGGCGCAACTCGTTACCCACCAAGCGATTTGTCTCGGAAGCCCAGGTTATAGGTAGGAGATACCTACTCTATGGCGTCTCACCTCACGTTGGAATTGCCTCATTGGCTAGCCGTGCATGCGTGTGGGGTTACAGTGTCGTGAGTGTTGGCTGGGGTTCGTTTTCCAAATCGGTGAGTGATCGCTTGATCTCGTCTGATACCCTCCACCACATTGCACATTATGACCTGGACTTGACACATCCACTATCAACCACCACCACACAACAAACACGTTGAAAGCTTCAGAAACATGCATCAATCCTCATCAGACATGGCTGCTCTTTCGGTCGACGAGGGCGAGCAAGATGGGCTAGAGGTTGCGCTACTGGTGCTGGACGAGTACATGACGTCCGAGTGGAGCGAAGGCGCTGACGAGAGCCTCATTGACCTGGACGGGGACATCACAGTGCAAGACAACGACCAGCAGTGCCACAGTGACCCGTCCGACGACCGCTCGAATGCGCCGCGCAACCAGACCCAGGTCCCACGTCGAAGAAGGTCAAAGTCCACGTCCAAACTGACTGCTGCCACATCATCGAGCAGCGCAACCAGCAAGGACGCGCTCGGCAGCAACACGAAGAAGCCGATCTCCTGGGACCCAAACAAAGCACGCAACGAGCGCAAGGGCGAGGTGCTCTACCTGCGCAAGCGGGTCTCGGACTTGGAGGCCAAGCTCCAGCGACTGATCGACAGCAAGCAGTCCATCGACCTGCTGTCCCCGCCAGGAACGCCTGACAACAGCCAGCATGGTACGACAGCGCTTTCCAGTTCGCAAATGATTGATTCCGTGCCACGCGGATCTGAAAGTGTGGTGGGGGCGATGTGGCAGGACCTAGCGCACCGGCAATGCCAGGAGAGACTCAAGTCGGAGCGCGAGAACATCCGATTGAAGCTCGTGCTCGAGAAGCAGCTCAAGATCGCAAAGACACTCGACAAGATCGTGAGCAAGAAAGCGGTGATCAAGGTATGTAAATGGTTTGTGTGCGATTGCTGTTCTCAATGTCATTCGTTGCGTGGTGCTGACTTGAATATGTGCGTGTCTGTGGTTTGTGGCGCCTCCAGGAACTTGAGCGATGCGTCCAGGACATTTGCATCGAGAGCGAACGCAACCCTGGAAGCCCAGATCGCTTAGGTGCGACAGACAGTGAAGAGCTGCGACGATTGGGAGGATGAACGGAAGGAGAGATGAGAACTTTGTGCTAAAGCGCTCAGCTAGCAAACTCAAGACTTGTGCGTAGGAGGGACACAATACATACATGTCGTTTGAGTGAGGTACTTGATGCTCTAGGTGCCCTGACTCCAACGTACTGTACTGTAGTGTGCTCGTATGCTCGCCGGCGCTAGACTACAACAAACGTACGCCGAGCAGACTGCGCGAATAAGAACGAGGTGGTGGTAGGCTAACCGCTGGTGAATAAATCTGTAACTTAGACTTGTACAAGTATGCTGCTGGATTTTTCTTCTTTCATCATGTGGCTCTCTCTTGTGATCGATCAAGTGTTCTCCTCCAAAGAGCAATGTGGGTCGTTAGACTACATATAAATCTAAACAACACGAGCTGAGGGTTTGAACTATGACAGACTTCAGCAGCTCTATGCGTAGGACCCACACTGTGGAAGCAACTGATCAATTGCTCAATTGGTGCACAAGTGATCCCCAGTCTTCGGAAATGGATCTTTGCAGATCAGGAGCCTTTCAAAATGGCGCGTTGTTGTGGGCTCGCAATCACCACTACTTACATCCATGATGCATAACTTGCCAACAAAAACACACTATCTCGGGAAAATATACATGCACACACACAGTATGCATAAACACGCTTCCAGTGGGTCGTCCCAGAACCTCTTTCACACGATGGTAAACTTTTGCTTCACCTCGTTGGACAGGACGAAGGAATATCCTTTTCACGCCTCTGAGAGTGTGAGCGAGTGAGACAGGAGTAGGAGTGTTTGCGGAGCGCTCTGCCAGCTGGCTCAGCTCACCTAGTGGCGTGTTTGCTACTTTCTGAACGCCGCTCTGGTGTTGTGGGTATATCAGTCAGTCGGTCCACCGTTGGAGCCGAAGCTCCTCTCGGACAGAGCGGCTCTCTTGAAGACCACTTGTGCAACTCTCTGGAGCTTCTGGAGCCGCGGCTTGACGTGCCCTCCCTCGCACCTCCTCTCTATTCATTCACCATTTGGACTGCCGAGACAACACCACCAATCTCGCCACCCATGAACGCCCACCACGACAGCGACTTGGAATACTGCGACGAGCTGCTCGCGGCGGCGATCGACTTCATCGACGACTTCCACCAGAGCAACAGCAGTGGCACGTCATCTCCGTCATCCAAAGCGTTTGATGACGAGTCCGAGAGCGATGCTGCGCGGCAGCGGGCACTACCAGCAGCTGAGACGGCGCAGGGTCATGCTACTACTGTTAATGCTACATCTGTGGAGACGCTCGCAATGGTTGACGAGTTGAGCGCTGAAGACCATGCAGAGCTCACGAGCATCCTCGCGTTTGATAGTGCGATCACCTCAGCAGCGTCAATTGTTGACGACCATCAGCAGCACGATCAGCTTGTGACGATGACGATGACGACGTTGGCGAAAAAGAAATCCACGTGGGGGCCGAACAAGGCACGCAACAAGCGCCGAGAGGAGCTCGTGCACTTGCGCCGACAGGTCGAGGGGCTCGAGTTACAGCTCGCTGAGATCAAGCGCAAGAAGCGCAAGAGCGACGCTGAACAGGCCTCAGGTACTCCTTTGGTTTCTTGTGCTCAGCCACCAGGAGATGGCTCGCAGACACCAGTTGATGCCCCCATGCCCCGCGTGTGGGAAGAGATCGCGAAGAACCAGTTGGCGATGCGCACCAACTCGGAGCGCGAGCACATCCGCCTCAAGTTCGTGCTCGAGAGTCAGCTCAAGATAGCCAAGGGCCTCAAGAAGTACCTGCGCCGCGTTACCACTTCCTCCGATGTGAGTGCCACCGAGTTATTGATCTGTTCACCATCAGCCACCACAGTCTCCAGTGGTGGTGCTGTACTGTCCTAGCCTTACATTTTTCCAACAAATGTATGATTGTGTGGTTATGCTTTGCTTCTGTGTTGTGGTCTCTCTTAGACGATCGCGCGATGCTTTTCAGGTTCAAACCCTCGCCACCTGCATATGTCTACTCCGTCCAACGACGACTCGAACGCGGCGATCATCGACGGTCTCCTGGCGGGTCTCGACCAATCATTCGCGGAGATTGACGCTGTCTTCGCCACAATCGGACTCGCGCACACAGAGACGCCGCATCTGGACGCCCGTATGCATTCGAGTGGGGGTAACAACGCGATGCGCAGTCTAGTCCTCGAGGTGTTTGCGACCAAAGTGCTGCCGTTTGGCTTTGAAACCACGAAAACCAAGGTCTGGGACCACTTTGTGTTTGGCAAAGAGCGCATCCAGTCGCGTGTCTACTACAACGCCACGCCCAAGGTGTTTCTGCAGCCCAGTTGCTCGTATATCAAGGTACGTTGATTCTGGAACTTGTGCGTGATATACTTTGAAGTTTGGTGGAGATTTCTAACTGGTAATCACTAACAATGTTGTTGCTATTCTCTACAGTCTTTCCATGTTGAGCTCTATGCCAAGTCCACAAGCGCGAATTTCGCCGTCAAGCAGGTCGTTCGGCGCTACAATGAACCCGATCGCGTTGTGATCGTGTTGCAGTCATACATTGACCAGTTAAAGTTATCCCACGAGCCGCTGGAGGACGTGCGCTTCCTCGAGAAAGGCTACATCGTGGTCAAGAAGCCCACAACGATCTCCGGTCCCTTCACGCTCCTGCAGGCGTGCCATGTCGTCACGCCCATGTTCCATGGACAATGGGGCGCGAGTAGCGAGAGCCACCCAAAACTGGGCATCATCACGGACTTTGTGCTGACCGTGACTTCCGCGAACCTGCGCGCGACCCACCAGATGATCGAAGACGAACTGCTGCAGCATGCGATGCAGAGTGGTGCTGAGAACCAGCAGACAGTGACGGCTGTAGGGGTATAACAAAGCACAGCTCACAAAGAGGCATGGTGTAGGCATAATACAAGCAAGCACATTGTATAATAAACGATGGGCTCAAGGAGAAAGTGTCATACACGTATCAATGGGGTCAACACGCAAAGTGTTCGCCCACACTAAAACTGCCACCACGATCACTATTCCCGCCACCACCACAAATATTTCTCCTGGAATTCATCATCATCGCCTACTGCAGCAGCGAATCTTCGATCATCTGGTTGGTCGCGCGGATGTTCACGGTGGTCACCGAGAGCACAAAGTCCACCATCGCGCCGGCATTCGGGTGGTCGACTTCCTCGTACTTCTCGGAGAAGAGCGGCGTGATGATGTAGCAGGGCTGCAGAAGCGTGAACGCGTTCGAGATTGTCTTGGGTTGCTTAATGACGACGTAGCCTTTCTCAAGGAAGCGCACGCCCTCCAGCGGTTCATCGCAGAACACGATGGGATCGATGAACGACCGCCAGACGATCACCACGCGGTCCGGTTCGTCGAAGCGGCGAATGACCTGCTTGACGCCGAAATTCGCGCTCATGCTCTTCACATGGAGCTCCAAGTGAAAGTTCTGATAATTTCCGTAGAGTGGCAGGGCATCAACAGCGGGTAGCCAAAGGTATACTACTTCGAAATAGTAGTAGTAGGCACATAAAATAGACGAGCAACCTACCTTGATATAGGAGCTCGTGGGCCGCAAGAACACCTTGGGGGACTTGTTGTAGTAGTGCCGCGTGGAAATGCGCTCCTTAGCAAACACAAAGTGGTCCCAGACTGTGTTCACCGTTGCGCGATACTCGAACGGCAGCACTTTGGTCGCGAAGACCTCGAGACAGAACGTGCCCGAGCTCTTGGAGCGCATCTGGGTGTTGAGGTGCGAGGTTTCGGAGTTTGCCAGGCCGTTGGCTTCAAAGACAGCGTCCACCTCGGCGTACGACTGGTCGGTGCCAGCCAGGAGCTCGTTGAAGATCGTATTCTCTGAGTCGCTCTGGGAAAGCGGTGGGTGCATCTCTCGAATCTGGTTGGCGGCAAAGTACCGCTGGATTTCCTGGAATGGCACAACGCAAATCACAACACAAGAATGGTCAACCATCAGAGTACCGATGAGACTACCCTCAAGCTTAGGAGTACTACGAATACTACTCACCTGTGTGGATGTGGCTCTGCCCAAATGCTTCTCCAGACTCCTTGCGATCTTGAGCTGGCTCTCGAGCACGAGCTTCAGGCGAATGTTCTCCGCTCGACTTTTGTACGCATGGCTAGTTGATTCTTTGCGACTTCCTCCCAGGCACGTGTACCTGGTCCTTGCTGTGGCGGTTGACCACTTTGTCGAGGTACACGAGCTGAAACTGCGCGGGTTGGTTGTGGTCAACGGCCAGCAATCAAAGTGATGCAGGTGTTGTGTGGTGGTTGCTTGGCTTGGATCTCAGCGAGCTGCGTCTCCAGGTCCGCTACCTGCTTGCGCAAGTACACGAGCTCTTCTCTACGTGCGTTGCGCGCTTTGTTGGGGTCCCACGGCAGCTTCTTTTTCTTCTTTACCTGTGGAGTTTGATCACTCGCTATTGTTTGCTGTTCACGGTATTGTAAGTGTTGCCAGTTATCAACTGCTTTGCGAGAGTGCGCTGCAGTGATGGAACTAGACTCCGCCATGATGCTCGAGAGTTCGTCGATCTCTTCAGAGCTCAGCTCGCCGAGCGACACGAGAGCGAGAGCATCCGCATCTTGCGCCGGAGCTACTGCTGCACTGAGGTTCTGCGAACCAAACACGAGTACTTCATCATGGAGGACATCATGGTCATCACCACCAATGTCACGAACATCAACCGCGTCCTGGAGTTTCGACGTCTGGGACGCGAACTGAAACTCGTCCACAAAGCCGATCATAATGAGCAGCTCATCGCTGTACTCAGCGTCATTCTGTGAGCCCATCATGACGATCGCAATTTGGGGGCAAGCAGTGTCTTCAATGCGTGTCAAGCGGCTGATATGCGGTGGGATCAGATTGCGGTGGACAGACGGACCGACTGGATTCAAAGCTAACTGCTGCTTGGAGGAGCGAGTACACGCGATTGACTGTAACGTGAGCGCGCGGACGTGTCTTTCGTGGCAGCGAGCGCACCGGACATGACGTGGGGGGGATGGGATGGGTTCGTGCGTGCGTGCAGACGTGCCTGGCGTTGCGCGTGTACAGTGCTGTACTTTCGTGACGGCGTTTGCGCAAATGCGACTCGGCGAAGGACGGACGATGCTGGCGCTGGTTAATTTCTCTATGCCGCCCACTTCTTCCTCATGTGGTTGACGTTCAAGTCCACAAGAAGAAACAATGCCTACATACCCTGGTTCCTGAGACAGTCTGTATTCAGAATAGATGGGGTTTTGTGGTGAACCGAAATTGGCGCAATCAAAGGAGAATATTGTGTATGATAGAGGTATTGCGCAGCCAATACCTATTATAAAAAGGTATTCGAGTCGACCTTTCACAATTGCTTCTCTTAGACTTGCAAGACATATGCAAATGTGAGCTAAGAGAATGAACTGGGTTTCTGAGACTTAAATGATTGGGCTCTGCTTTCTCTCGCTCTGTGTGTGTTTGATTTTCATTTCAGACCCTCGCAAAGCTACAACACCCTGCTAGTATTGTTGGTGGTATTCATCGCCTGCTGCAGCAGCACGTCCTCGATCATCTGGTGGATCGTCGAGATGTTGAATTTCGTTGTGCTGAGCACAAAGTCCGTGATCGCGCCGACCTGCGGGTGGTCGTCCTGGGTCCACTCGCCCGTGAACAGCGGCGTCGTGATGTAGCACGTCTGCAGCAGCGAGAAATCGTCACCTGAGACTATGGAACTTGGTTTCTTGATCAAAATGTACCCTTTCTCCAAGAAGCGGACCCCAGACAATGGTTCGTTCGAGAGCTCAATCGGATCGATGAACGCCCACCACACGATAATGACGCGATCTTCTTCGACGTAGCGCCGCAGAATCTGCTTGACCTTAAACACGGCGCTCGTGCGGTTCGCATGCAGGATCATGTTGAAATTCTCCATGAGCGTGTCGTCCGTGATGTCCTGGGTCTACAATAGAGTTCAGGAAATGACACGACGAAAGTGTGAGCCAATGACATACAAATTACAGGTGTGGGGATAACAACCTGAGAGCTTTGAACATAGTACCTGAGAAGTATCGGTAGAATAGAATCGATGTCGTTTCCGCTCTTTCGCCTGGACAAAGTGTCGCCACACTGCCGTACTGGTTGTCTCCAGATCGAACGGCAACACTTTGCCCGCAAACACCTCGAGGTAGATGTCGTCCGAGTCATTCGAGCGCATCTTGGCGTCGCTGCGCATCTCGTTCTCTGCGAGTCCGTTGGCTTCAAAGACTGCGTCAATATCGGCGTATGACTGCTCGACACCAGCCAGTAGCTCCTCAAAGACGGCAGCGTCCGAGCGATCCGCGGTCGGTGGGTACATGTGGCTGAGCAGCTTGCCATCCGTGCATCTCTCAATGTCCTGGTGGATAAAGTGATATCGAGAAAATCATTGTGAGCTTTACATTAAGATAGAGAAAATGAAGCGCGGTAGGCAACAATAGACCCCCAGTTCATTTACCTTCTTGATCGTCTTCTTGTTCAGGATCTCCTCGAGGCTCTTGGCGATCCGCAGCTGGTTCTCGAGTACCATCTTCAAGTGAATGTTCTCGCGCTCCGACTTGACGCGCATGTTGTGCTGCCGGTCGGCGATTGACTTCCAGACGCTGCTTTCCGTGAGCTCCTCTTCTGGTCGTGATGCGGCTGCCATTAGTGAATTTGTTGTTACGAGTTCTCGCTTGTTCTGTGATGATGAGCTCAAGTGGCTCTGAGAGCAGATGCGCGGTTTCTTCTTCTCAATGTCGTTCAGCTGGTTCTGCAGATCCGAGACCTGCCTGCGCAGGTAGATGATCTCAGCCTTACGCTCGTTGCGCGCTTTGTTCGGGTCCCACGTGACCACCTTCCTCTTCTTCTTCTCTTCCTTTTCGCTATTCTCTATTGCGAGCGCCTTTTCTTTCTTCTTCGTCTTTGCGCGTGCCTTCTTCACATGGCGATACTGCGCAGGTTGCACTGGAACGATCTGTGAAGTCATAAGATGCACATCGCCACTTTGCTCAAGCGCAGAAGATAATCCCTCATCGATCAGACTCTCGATCTCGATGTTATCGAGCTCATCGGTATACGAGAGCAGCTCTTCTTCTTCTGCTGCTGCATTAAGTTCCCCGTCGCGAGTGGTTCGGAGCTCAGAGGAGACGGATGACGATGCCTCAAAGTCGTCCATGAACGAGAGCGCCGCCTGGAGACTCTCGCGCTCGGCGTCCTCCATCAGGAACGTCATGGTGGGTGTGACGTCAAAGGCAGCGAATTGGCTTGTCCGACCTAACGTCAGGCAGCACGTCTAAAGGCGCTCACTCACTCTCAAACGCCGCACACCAAGCACTCAACTCGAGTGAAAAGCTGATGCTATCGAATCAGGCTGGTCGGACCAAAAGAAACAGGTGGCTCAGACTATATCGGGTCTGATGCGGATAAGATGAAAGATTAACTCATCCAAACAGCGGATCAGATGAGAAGGTCCACCTGAGACTGGCACTCACATCCGTTCCACACACGAGTCCCCAAGAGTACTCTTTGCTTGGGCAATCATGGTGTCAAGTGACAAGTGGCTTTTGCTTCTGACTGAAGAGTGCATACTGTATATCTGTTGCTAAAGGGTCTCAACCAACTTGCACTTTCAGATTGGAGCTGAAGAGCAGTTCATCAGGGTGAACCAACTTCAGTCACTGCAAAGTCCACCCTCAAGCCAACGAGGAGGTATTAGTATAGTAATAGTTGATCACTGAGCGTGCTCGTTGACATCAATGGGCGAAACTGCAATGGCCTCCAATTTTCTAGACAATGATACACCAGGACTCGTGTGCCAGGTGGTGTGCCAAGAGTGTGCCAACTACCCTCGCTCTTTGCTGCCAACTCTACAGGTTCTAGAGGGTCAGAGCTCCCACACACAAAGAAGAACAAAGGACCACACATCTTTTCGACACACATTTCTCTTTTTCCCATAGACCGGGCAGCAAAATACATGGTAAATATCCAACATGACGAGATTCACACACCTACGCTTCCTTTCTCCCGGCTTCAGAGCCCACTAGTCTTCATCGCCTGCTGCAACAGCACGTCTTCAATCATCTGGTGACTCGCTGAAATGTTGGATTCGGTGGAACTCAGCACAAAATCGGTGATCGCACCGACCTGTGGATGGTCGTCCTGGGTCCACT
>JALBZB010000426.1:0-27809 GCA_038050625.1 Pythium sp. MPC-2022a
CTGTGCTTATTGCTCTGCATCTGCAGGCAATAGGAGCACGTTCTCAACCCCGTCACGACTCCTTGTGGAAGGTGTTGAACACACGCTTCCTCACTCTATGCACTGTGTTGCGTAACTCGGGAACGCCCGGTTACAAATTCTCAACATTTTCCCGCTAAATCGTCATAAGGTTCAAAATTTAAAAAAAAAATACCATAGTCGCTATTAACTGAGATAGACTTTAATGGGACGAGTTGCACGCAACAAACAGTGGCAAACGCTTGCTCGCACGTTATTAGTTTCTGGCACTTTGCGCTTCACTTGCTTTCACTATACTGAAGGCCAGTACTACAACGCACTCCTAAAAAGTACTACGCTGGCGCGACAAAAATAGAACATGTTAGAGCAAACCCTTCGTTTAGTGACAAAATGCTCTTACCTTCTTGTAGCCAAAAAGTGGGCTTGGTTCACCGTTGTCCACTATGAAAATTGGAACTTTTTGGTCAAAATCGACCCGAAAGAGGAACTTCTGCGTATTCCTTTACAGTAAAATGGCTTACCCCAATTTAAATAAGGATTGTATCACAACTTGGGAAACCCGCTGCGTTTTTTGTTTTAAATAACTTTTATTTTCATTTTCAAAAAAGGGAAGTCTTCTCAAAATGTTTACAGGGCTCACACTCGCACTCGTGGTGTCGCGTTTCAGCCAAAAATTTGCCATGGAAATGAATTTCCACAGCTGTACTAAGCATTTTTTGGTTGTGAAGAAGGAACATTTGCCACTGAGCGAACGTTAAAGCATTACTTTAACCTTGTTTGTGTGTCAGCGTTTTTAACAGCATGGGAAGCGGCATGGCGAGTCACGAGAATACTCGTTCGTATTTTCAAAGGCGCAGCGCTTGGAGCTTGTGATGTACTAGTGTGAGGAGAGAGAAGGGTGATGATGAAGAAGAATGTATTGAGCTCCAGTCAGGCAGTTGTAGATCGCATGGCTAGGTTCATTCGCAGTAACCCAGTGAGCCATGATGAATGGGAACAACATCAACATGAACGATATTGGACTTTGGTTGTCAATTGATTGCTTGTGCTCTGGATAGTGACATCGAAATTGCGTCCTCCCATAACAATTCCTCACATGGTACGTAGAACATATAGAGACAACAACAAACACCGACTTGCCAGGAGTTTGGAGATGAAAGCTACCTGTGATGGAGTACATCGCGCTCGTGCACGTTCGTCTAGGCCGTGAAAAAGACCGTGTTCCTGATCACGAACAAAAAAATCATATCGTGATTGCTCTCCGGTTCAACCATGCAAACACACAAGCAGCTCTACTAGGATGTAACCTAGAGTCTATATATTAATCTCCATGCCATCGTAGCTCACATTCAACAAATGTTTAGGTCGGAAGTCGCGCTACATGTACTATCTAGGTAAGAAAGCGACCTCATTGTCAACTGACTGAGCTCCGATGTGAAAAAATTCACTTGGGAATTATTGTTGGTTTTCACCGCAAAGTCTTTCACTTCCACAACCACATCCATCAGATCACACAAACCATCCCAGTGACAATAGCATCAACTACAACTGTTAGAATACGTTGTTGCTTCCCTTTTATTGGTCATTTTGTAGTTGAATATTGCCCATTCAACTACAGAATGACCAACATACTTGCCGTTGAAAAAAATGCCGTGCATGGCTTCATCCTCTTCCTCTTCGTCGCGCAGCATGGCTTCGTGGCTACTGTGAATCTCATTCAGGATCTATTTCGCGTGGTGCAGCAGTCGCTGCTCGCTCTCTTGCGACTTGGTGAACGCCGTCAGCAGCTTCTCGAGCTCGGTCTTGTAGAGCGAGATGGAATCGGGGATGTGCGCCAGCACGCCCTGCATCTCGGCGATGAGATTCGCGCCCACAGCATATCAGGATTGTGGCTTCAAGCCCGCTTGCAGGCTCATGTCCGTTGATGACGAGTTCCTGGGAGAGGGGACTTGGACGAAGATTATTTGTATGCATGTTTGGATGTGTTGCTACCAGATAGTGAAACCAAGTCTGTAGCAACTGCATGGTCTGGAGGTGTTATGCTGAGCCACAAGTCGCGTGGTGCTGTGCTTTTCCCCATAGAAGCCAGGAAACAGAGAGATAAGCATCCGACAGGGAACAAGAGATCTACAAGTGCCTGGTTCGGCATTTTGATGTCGGAACCACATTCGTCTTACTTGGTCAGTAATCCTCTGCGTAAAGCTGCTATAACGACTGATACATGGCTGCGTGCAGCCATGGACCATTGTTTGTGGCTCTGTATAGTCTGCTACAGCCGCGTCCGCGTCATTTGCGCCGCCAACTTGCGTCCGTTGACGCCATGATGACGTGCCGTTTTCTTGAAAAGTGCAAGAATACGTTTATTGCACTTAGTGTGCACCACATCATCTTGAGTGTTTTTAGCCCGAGCCTCAATTGCTCGGATTTTTGCTCCATTTTGTCCCTTATATGCCTCGTTTAATAACACGGCCAAACGGTCTCCTTCATTAGTGTGTGCCACGCTAATATGTAAAGCTGATGCTATGGCGTTTTTCATGGTGCCCGAAATGCTCCCTTATTTTGCTAGTGCGCGGTCTTGTGTGGAGGGATCATTATTTGGAGAGCGCACTATTTGGAGAAATACGTTAATAAAGACACGTGCGGTGCGTCGCCTTTGGTGCTTGGGGGCGAGCGGCCATTTCTTTGCGCCACCGCCGCTCCTTTCGCTCGCCGCAATCCAGTCGAGAAGCTCCGGTTGGTCAATCAGCTCAGGCAGCAGCTGCAGCAGCCCACGCGAACGCGAATCTCGCCCTCAGATTCCATTTCTCCCCCGCAAGCAACAGCAGAAGAAGAAACCCCACCACCGCCATCAGCATGAGCAGCAGCAGCGCCGACCAGCAGCAGCAGCAGGAGATGGCGTTCCAGGAGGAGCACAACGCATCGCCGTTCTTCCAGAAGCACCCCAAGGGCTTCGGCGACATGGTGCTGCTCGAGGAAGTGATCATCACGCGCACGTACCTGCTGCCGGTGCCAAACCTCACCGACTGGTTGCCGCACCTACACCGCCAGGCGAGTAACCAGCGCAAGATCGACACGCAGCCACAGGGCGAAGTGGAGCGCAAGAGCACGTACAACAAGATCATGGGCTCGAGCGACGTCATCCTCGGCGACATCCGCCGCAATGACCACCAAGAAGCCGTCTCGCGCGCCTACGTGCGCGCCGGTCCGCGCGCGTCGCTCTACTTTGAGCCGCTCAAGGTGAAGGCCGCGGTCGTGACCTGCGGCGGGCTCTGTCCGGGCCTCAACAACGTCGTGCGCGACCTCACGCTCAGTCTCTGGAACCTGTACGGCGTGCGCGAAATCTACGGCATCCGCATGGGCTTTGAGGGTTTCTACAACTGGACGTCCATGGACCAGAAGCAGGCGCCGATCATGCTCACGCCAAAGTCCGTGGAGAACATCCACCACTCGGGTGGCACCATTCTCGGCGCGAACCGCGGCGGCTTTGATCTCGACAAGATCATCGACTTTTTGACCACGCGCGGCGTGTGCCAGCTGTTCGTGATCGGTGGCGACGGCACCCATCGAGCGGCGAACAAGATCTCGGACGAATGCAAGGCGCGCAAGCTGCCGATCGCGGTCGCCGGTATCCCAAAGACCATCGACAACGACGTGGATCTCTTGGACCGCAGCTTCGGCTTCAACACGGCCGTGGAAGAGGCGCAGCGCGCGATCCGATCAGCCAACACCGAATCCAAGTGCGTGCCGAACGGCATTGGTATTGTAAAGCTCATGGGTCGCAGCGCCGGCTTCATCGCCGCCCACGCGACGCTCTCGAGTGGCGACGTGGATCTCTGTCTGATCCCTGAAGTGCCGATTGAGCTGCACGGCGCACGAAGCTGCCTGGACCACTTGGAGCACGTCGTGGAAGAGAACGGACACGGCGTGGTCGTCGTCGCCGAAGGCGCGGGCGAAGAGCTCCTGGGCACGTCCGCAATCACGGACGCTGGCGGCAACAAGAAGCTGCCGCCGATTGGCGAGTTCATGAAGAAGCAGATTCAGGACCACTTTGCCAAGAAGGGCAAGGAGTGCACGGTCAAGTACATCGACCCGTCGTACATGATCCGCAGTGTGCCTGCGAACGCTGCTGACAGCCTGTACTGCATGATGCTCGCGCAGAACGCGGTGCACGGCGCCATGGCGGGCTACACGGGCTTCACCGTGGGCTTGAGCGCGAACCGCGTCGTGTACTTCCCGATCACGGCGATCACGCAGAACTCACCTCGCTCCATGGATCCGTTCGGCCGCACGTGGGAGCGTGTTCTCTGCTTAACGCGCCAGCCTAACACGGTCCCAGACGAGACGAAGAAGGCGAAAGGCGCCATCAGCTCCGACTAAGCGGTGTGCTTGAAGCATTGCGCTTGAGAGAGTGCGTTCCTACTCCGCCGCCTCTTGATCGTGTTACATGGTCCTTCTTTCGTTTTTTTTATAAAAAGAGTATTGGTAGCAGAAGCGCATGAATGGTTTGCACGCAGGCATATGCGCTCGCCAGTCTACCTCAGAACCGCCAGCACATGCACCATCCACATGCAAAGATGCAATGTAAATAAACAGAACAGCCTCGTATTTTCCATTGTCAATGTCATTTCGCCTTTAAGTGAGCTCTTGGACAAATCTGTGGTAGCGGGTGTGCTGCGTGTCACGGCTGCATGAATTAAGAGGATTTGCAGTGAGCTTGGACGGACGACCCTCTTTAACTATCTATCTATGCAGAAGCAGATGGCTCCTTCTCGAGCAGCTCGGCATCGTCCTTGAACTGCTCTGAAAAGTCCTTGTAGCCGCCCGTGAGCACCTGCACGTTTGGCTTCTTTTCCTCGTTCGCGAGCAGCACTTCGAGGCGCGAGGCGAAGCGCCTGGCGCAAAAAGGACCGCGCACTTGACTCATTTGGCAGTGAAACACGATCGTCTCCTCGTGCTTGTACTTCTCCACGAGCGCGTCGACCTGCGTGTCGTCGTGGAAGTTGAGCTCTGGGTGGTTCACGGCGGACGTGATGTGGCCATCCTTGTAGTCGTTGCCGCGCACGTCGATGATGAGCGGGCGGGTCTTCTTGGACTTTTGGTGTAGCGTGTCTGCCAGCTGCGTTGGCATGATGCGCACGAACGGGTCCTGCTCAGCGGCGACAGGGGAGGCGCCAGGGGCTTCGTGGGTCGACATGGCGTCGAAGAAGAGCTTGATGGGGTCTGCGTAGTAGGCGGTGAGTTGAGAAGTGAGCGATTCGTGCATGATTGTGCTGCACCAGCGTTTTAACACCAGCGTATCATCGTTGCATGTGAATCCATGCAAACGCGCCAGTGCTGCTGGCTTTACAGATTAATTTTCGAGGCATGGGGTGCTTTGCATGTTGCATCCATATGCAAGAGTGATTGTGCAGGTGCCAGTTGAAGTTGACCAGTCTGCGCGCGCGAACGGGCGGACGTGGCATTTTTGAGTTGCGGAAAGATGCGACTGCTGGAGAAGGGCGGACAGGGGCGCCACCAGTATCTGCACCAACTTCATGTCTGCTGCTGAGTATGGACGACAGCGACGACGGCGGTGCTTCATGGTCGGCAAGGGAGGAAGAGGAACATGGAACTCGCTCGCGCAAACACACTTGGGTGTGTGATACATGCGTATATGGTTCTGTCTCCACTGGACGTAGGCAGAAAGTGCGTACATGAAAACGATTTTTGTACATGACGAGAAAATGATGATCTGTGTGTGTGTGTGTGTGTGTATTGTCCTGGTGTGTGTTTACGTGTATGACTGTGTGCTGATCAGCATCGGGATCGTGACGACAGTCGAGACGAAAATGGAGCAGGAGATGAAGACGACGAGGAGGAAGAAGAACAGCTTCAGTTTCAGTTTGTGCGCGAGTTGCGCTTCTTGCGTGAGCAGCTGGCTGCAAAGGAAACGAAGAACGAGCTGCTGCAGACCAAGATCGCGGCGCTCACCGAGGGTTTGGAGCAGACGACCGAGGAGCTCGAGCGTCGCATGGCACTCTTCTGCGATGCCATGGCGCGCGTGGAGCATCTGGAGCACCAGGTTTCTGAGGCGAAGAAGACGCTATTGACCAAGGAGATGCAACTGCACGGCCTCACACAGGAGAATACCACAATGCTCAAAGTGCTGGAAGGGAAAGACAACGAGCGGCTCCACTGGGAGCAGGAGTTCCTGCGCGTTAATGATCAGCTGAGCGATTCTTCGAGACTCAACGACAAGCTCAAAGAAGCGAGCGACGAGTTGAAGCAAGAGATCAAGACGTGGAAAGCAAAGATGAAGCGCGCTCTCCGCACAGTTGACGAGCTGAAGCAGCGGATAGATACGCAGAGCACAAAGGAAACCGAGCTCATGCAGAGCGTGCTTACCGCCAAGCGAGTAGAGACTCAGAGCGAGCAGCTCTGGCAAGCAAAAACCACCAAGCTCCAGCGACATGTGCGAGCACTTGAGCAAGAGCTAGAAGCACTGCGTGAGATCGCAGACCAAGTGCAGGACGACAAGCGCCAGGCACAAGCGGATCAAGTTGTTTGGAAATCGGATCTAGCGGCACAGCAAATGGAAAAGCAGAAGCAGGTGGTGCATCTTCGAGAGAAGCTGAACAAAGTGACAAACGCTCTTGAGAAAGCCCTGGTGAACGAGAAGCTCCTGCTGCGCGAGACTCGTCGCCTTCGAGAAGAGCTTCTGCTCAGCGAATCGCAGCGCGAGACCGACCAAAGGCGAGTCGACCAAGTGGTGCGCGGGAAAGACAAGGAAGTCGCATTCATCTGGCAGAAGTACCTGGATGTCATGAACGCAAACACATCCATACCTGCTGCTGCTACTCAGCGTATGGGTAAACGCGCTGAAGCACAATGATCAGTGACTGAGGGATTCAACGCGTAACTTTCAGCCCACCGATTTTGCGCCTCGTAAGTTTAGGTGACCAGTGAGCATGGCAAGTCCATCCTCGAGATACAAAAAGCTTCGACATGCTGTCACGTGGCTCACATGGGCTGTTGGCAGCTATTCTCGGTATCATGAAAGAGTCTATTTTGGCAACCAACACAGAGGTCGTTTCAAGCCAAGGGGAAGCAGGCAGGGAGCTTACTCAAATCGCCTGCTACCCGACAGGCGCAAATGAAGTCGGAACAGAAGAGGCAAGAGCGCTCTAAAGATAACGAGCGGCGGTGCGTCTGGGCAATTTATAGATCCCGCTGCAGCGCGTGGAGCATCCGCTGCTCCAAAAAGAAGAGCGGCAACTCCGTGACGTCGGACGCGCATTTGATCGAGGTCGCGCGCTGCTCTGCCTTCGGGGAATGAGTCAAGAAGGTCTGCGCTGGTCGTCTACGTGAACTTCTCTCTGGAACTTGCGGCAAGATGGAGGAGCTGGGCTTCTTCAACGAGCGTGAGGCGGAATGCTTTGAGCGAGAAGGCACACTGGTACGTTGAGTGGGAACTGAGGTAGTGGATGTGAGAGCTGGCGCATAAAGGCTAACTCTGTGTTGATCTTGCTGTGTCTTTCCAGTCTCTCTCGGACCTGGAAAAGTTGAATGTGAGCGAAGATCTGCCCGAGATGGAGCGCGCCGAGCAGCTCCTGAAAACCGGTCTGGACAAACAGAAGATCAGTGTGTTGACGTCACTGCCGAAAATCCTGGCGAGCAACAACTCAAAGAGCAATCTGGTTGTCGTCCTCGACTGCATCAAGGTAACGCGTTTGGTGTACTCAAGTTGATTTTGCAATGTATCACTAACACTCGGACCTTCGCTATTCGATGTAGGTCGCGTGGCAGAAATGCGAGTCAGATGTGCACAACAACTCTGCGGTGCTTCTGGAGATCTTCAATGGCATCACAAGTCTGGCGTGCGCCACAGTAGACGGAAAAGTGCTGAGTTTTCCAATAGTTTCATTCCACGACGAGTACGTGCAGCAAGTGGAAGCCTGTCGCGAAGAAAAGAAAGACGCGATCTTTTTGCTGTCGGACGAGCAAGTCGCGAAGCTGCTAGTTCCCTTGGCACTCGACATGGTCGCGGACATCCAACAGAAAGATTACGCAGAAGCGGCAAGTTTGGCCGTGATCGCATCGCTGTCGCGTTTAGGCGGAGCGCTGAAGAAGACCCAGGTGAGAAGAGATCGCGTGCTCTTTCCCTCTTTTGCTTGGTTAAATCCCTCACCAGAACATTGTGCTGTCTCCCTACAACAGATTCTTCGTGTAGCGATCGACAAGGGCGATGTTTCTCAGCCCCCTGGTTCCCGCTTGATCTGCTGCCTCCTACTTGGAGCAGTTACCGCTCAAAACATGCTGTCACCGCAGGATATCGAAGGGCTCTTTTTCCAAAAGGTATTTGAGATTTCAAAATATGGCCAACTCTGGAGTGACACTGACTCAGCGAACTTCTGAAATAAAATAGATGATGGCGCTCTGCCAAGACACAGACGCAGAAGTTCGGAAATGCATGTGCGTCCAGCTGGACGCTTTAGCACGCGCAGTTGGGTGAGCTATCTTTTTTCTTGAGGTGCTTGAAAGATGTGATGGGGAATTGCTGACTCTGCCTGCTGCCATTCTTTAACAGGGAGGAAAAAGCTTGCTCGGAGTTACTGCCTGAACTGCTTGAACTGCTCCAAGATGAAGAAGAGCAGGTATACAGTATCGAATTTGGCACAAGCCCACCCTTCCGTGTATTGACCACACAGTTATTCCCATTTTTCTTCTGCAGGTAAAGCAAACCGCTTTCCTTGCACTTCTATCACTATTGGATTTTTTCCTGCCAGCGGAAAGAATAAAGCGCGTGATCCCCGAGTTCCTGAACATGGTGGAATCGCATCCGGACTACTTAGTGCTCTCCATGGCTGAGCAGTACGGCAATCTCGTCACGAAGCTCGCCGCGCTGAACAATCTTGGGAGTGACAATGCGCCAGTGTTCCTTCAGAGTTATGCGAAGCTCTGCTCGAAAGACGACATCCAGATTCGACAGTACTGTGCGTACAACTTCCCCGCGATTGTCAAGGCGTTCGGAGGGTCCTACGTGCCGCTGCTCATGGACGACTTGCTCGTCAAGCTCTGCAACGACCCAGTCGAAAAGGTGTGGAAAGGACTTGTATTGATACAGCAACCATGACAATTTTTCAACGTTGATTGATGTTTGCTTTGTGTTTTAAGGTTCGACATCATGTCGCTGCGGGTATCCACGAGATCGTGTTGTTACTAGGACAGCAACGTGCACAACGCTACCTCAAACCATTATTGATCACCCTCCTGAAGGACGAAGCACCGAGTGTGCAAGGAATGGCAATCTCTCGAGTCCCGCAAATCATGAATTTAATGTTTGGAGCTGGCGACGACGATGCAAAGGTATGCTACGGTTTGATGGTATTTATATTGGCGAGCAACCTACTGACTGAAATTTGATCGATGTATGCTGCTCTTACGCAGGCTGCAATGCTTGATGCTGTCATCAAATCGATCATCCAGTTCCACAGCATCCTGCCAGCGAGTCGGAATCGAGACCAAGTTGCTTTTGTCGAAACGCTGCAGAGCTTCCCGTCGTTCTGCTCTTCGACGCAGATGTACGAGATGGTGATCCCCATCGTACTCGATCTGATTGAAGATGGTGTACGCCCCGTCCAGCTTCTGGCGATGCAGGTGCTGATCAAATGCATTCGCAAGAACGACATCTCGAGCCATCGCTATTCGTTACTGAGCAAGATCCGGAACGAATTCGGTCACTCGAAGAGCTACTGGAGAC
Organism: Pythium sp. MPC-2022a; assembly: GCA_038050625.1. Taxonomy (NCBI): domain Eukaryota; phylum Oomycota; class Peronosporomycetes; order Pythiales; family Pythiaceae; genus Pythium; species Pythium sp. MPC-2022a. The sequence goes on from JALBZB010000426.1 coordinate 9,758, forward strand.
GCATTCTTTACCTGGACGCGTGTGTGTTTGCGCTCGAAGTCAACAGTCGACAGTATTGCAGACTGAACTTTCTCGACATTGCGATTGATCTGCTGGAAGACCCGATCCCGAACGTGCGCTTTAAAGCTGCGACAGTTGTGCCTCAATGGAGAGAGGTACTCACGCACTTGAGCGATGACAAGATGCTGGAGCGCATTCGACAGTTCCTGGAAGACGCGACAGCAGACACAGACCGCGACGTCGCAAACGCGATTCTCGACGCAAAAGCTGCCATCGAGATTTCCGAGCTAGGGCAGCAGCACCGACGACCGCAGGAAGACTCGGATGACAAGCGCAAGGTGAGCGAAGAGGAGAACTTGGGCTTGGTATCTGATCACGAAGACTCGTCTGCAGACTCGAAATGGTCGAGCATGCTGGAGTACACTCTGGTGGTCGGGAAGGATGGTCAGGTTGTACGCCGAGCTCGCGTCAAGTCGCTGGATCTCGTGAACAAGCTCACAAGAACGCAGGGAAAAGACACTGGTCGAGGAACTGGGACGAGCAGCAGCGGCATTGGTGGTGGTAGCAGCAGTATGATGAGCAGTATCGGCATGGGAGGGGTTGGAAACAGCGCACTGACGATCGGGATGTCGAGCAAGATAGACCCAAACAGAGGAAAGAGTGCACCCAAGACGCCGAACAAACCCAGTCCGCCGCTGACAACATTACCAAACTGCGCTCCCGTACGTCCTGCGAACGCGAAAATGCCCCAAGCCATCAAAATGATGGGCTCCACGGGCAAATTGACCACCACAACGAGCAAAACCACGGCGGCGTCAATCCGAAGTGGCACAGGGTTACCGAAAGACACAGGTACGATCACCAAGATCCCGATCATTCGACCCACAGCGCCAGCGAAGCGGGAGAACAGTCCGTCGACGGGGACGAAACCTGGCAGCAGCGGCTCGATAGGCAGCGGCTCGATTGGGAGCATGTCGTCCAGCACAGTCATGACCACGAGCAACGGGAGTGCTTCTGGGCTGGGGGCTAGCGGCAACAAGAGCAGATTAGGAACAACAGACAGCAGCATTAGCAGTAGCAGCAGCGCCGCTAGCAGCTTCAAGCCCAAAGCCACCGCACCGACAAGTGTAAGACGGTAGACCCGAGCCTCACAATCTAAACTCCGTATCATAAGCAAAAGCAACTAACCAATAGGGTACACACACACATCTAGGACAGGGTTTCTTGATTTTTTAGGATGTGCTTTGTCCATTTTGCTTGTTGACTTTTTACTTACTTGCCCTAACGTGACCAGCTTATCTGTACTTGTTCATGAACGCAGCGTGGAACGTGGCGGTCTTCTCGATCACCTCGTCGATGTCCTCTTCTGGCGGCAAGATGGTCGAGCGGAAGTGCCATGTGCCTTCTTCCTGGCCGAAGCCCGAGCCCGGCACGACGATGATGCCCGTGGTGTCGAGCATCTCCATGCAGTAGAACGCATCTGGCGCGAGTCCAGCCTTCTCGGCAGCCTGCACCGCCTTGACTGGCAATGTGATCTGCGGGAACGTGTACATCGCACCTTCGGTCTCGTTACAGGTCACGCCCTCAAGCTCGTTGAACGCCTTGACGAGCTTCACAGCGCGGCGCTTCAGTGAGCTTAGCGTCGTGTCTCGCTGCTGCGCGTAGCGAGCGTAGGAGGCATCGCCCTCTTTTGGCGGGTTGGTCATCATGCCGACCATCAACTGGCCTTCAATGTTCGAGCACAGGTTCACCGACATGAGCTTGTAGAATTGGTCCTTGGCGCACTCGCTGATGTTCACGAGCTCCATGTAGCCGCCGCGGCGACCGCACTCGCCAGTGAAACCCTTCGAGGTCGAGTGGAACGAGATGAGCTCCACGTCGTTGTATGATGGACCCATGTCCTTGAGCACCTTGCGGAACGACACGAACTTCTTGCCGGCCGCGTACACGTTCTCCTGGTACACTTCGTCCGCGAGAATCACGACGCCTTCCTTCTGCGCAAACTTGATGATCTCCTGGATGTTCTCTGTCGTGAGGCACTGACCCGTCGGGTTGCCCGGGTTGATCACAGCGACAGCGCGCACATTCTTTCCTTGGCCACGCGCCTCGTTCGTGGCGCGTATGAGCTCCTGCACCGTCGACGCCCAGGTCTTGCTCTCGTCCAAGTAGTAACCAGTCAGCGTGCCACCGTTGAGCGCAATCGCAGCCGAGTACAGCGGGTACTGTGGAATCGGCGCCAAGATCGCGTCGTTCGAGTCGCGGATCAGCGCCAGGAGCGTGTTCTGCACCGCTGGACTCGCGCCATCCGTGAGGAAAATGTCCTCTGGGTCCGCAGGGTATCCGTCGCGGCGCTCGAGGAAGTTGGCGACCTCGACACGCACGCACTCCGAGCCCTTGCTGTGACCGTAGGCGCCAGTGCCACCTGGGATGTTGTCCAAGTAGAACTTCGCGCGCGCGATCGCATCTGGCTGGAAGAGCGCCTTCGCCTCGGGGGCGTCCACGAGTCCGGGCACGTTCACGAGCGCGAGCACCTGGCGGTGGAACTCGAGCGGCTCCTGCTTGAGGATCAGCGGGTTGCCGATGTTGCACGGGATGACCTTGTCGAACGGCAGCGACTTGTCGCCGTTCTTTAGGCGCTTGGTGTACTCGACCGAGCGCAGCACGAGCGGGCCGCGCACGGCGTACTCGGCGTGCAGTACGCGCGGATTGATGCTCTCCTTGGTGAGCACGGCGAAGGCACGCGTCTGCTGCTGCTGAACCGCGGCGCGGACGACTGGGCGGCTGAGCATGTTGTCTGATGTAGAGAGGGGCTGGTCGCTGGAAGGGGTGAGAGCGGCAATGAGCAGGAGCTAAGAGCTACGTGAAGGGGCAGACAGATTGTCGTTCGCTGGTGCTGTTGCTTGCTTTTGGCTGGAGTCCGGGCGAATGATCTCTTGGCGATTATTCGTCGTCGCTGTTTGGAAGAGCTCTTCACCGCCCTCTATTAAGGGTGGGGACAAAGCCAGGTTCAAGTTGGTCCAAAACTCAGTTTTCCAGGATTTTGACCAATGAAATTTGCTTTTGATAGATTTTAAGCCAATAGAAGAGATGTAAAATGTGTGACGCAGGCGAGCTGGCATTGAGATACTGTGACAAAATAGGAGGTGATACACACTTATGATAACAGGATTGGGATGTGGAAAGAGACAGATGGGAGGGAAATAGCGTTGGCTGGTAACACCCTCTGTTTACAAAAGATATCTTCGGAGTCCGTTTCTAACCAATGCGCAATGCGATGGCCCTGGAAGCCATTCATCACGCCAGACCTCCAACTGGAGCCTTCATCTAAACCTCGAACTCGAGTTTCAGCACCGAGTTTCGTATCTGGTGCAACGGTTTGTGGAACCCTTTCAAGCTGAACACACTGAAGTGGACACCTTTCAACTTCAACTTGTACACTTGATCACTTCACCTCTTTGATGAGCAGCACCACGTCACGCCCTCGTCTCGGACAGCAGCTCCTGCAGCTTTGCTACGAGGCTCGTCAGCTCGCTCAGTCGCTTGGCTTTGCCCTGGAAGACGCCGTTCTTCCCACCGCCGCCTTTACCCTCGATCGCCTGCACGGCCTCTCTGCTGTGCTGCGTGATGAACTGCTCGGGGCCGGCGAGAACGAACGCACCATCGCTGCTACGACCTTCGCTACTTGCCGCCAGTACGAACACTGTCTGCTCTTTCGCATCGCCCAGTTGCTTCAGGATCGCCTGTAGGAACGTCAGGTCGCCGTCTGGACTGTGGTAACAAACAACTGGGACCATATTCCCTTCCTCGTGGTGTTGCTGTTGTTGCCCTTCACTTTGCGCGATCAGATCACTCGCGATCAACGAGGCGAGTTTGCTTTGCAGCGACCTGATCTCCTTTAACGCCGATTTGTGGGTTTGCAGTAACTTTTCAGTGCGATCAGCGTGCTGCTTTGGTGCGCAGGCGAGGAGCTTCGTCAGCGCTTGCTCCCGTTGAAACCTGCGAATGCAAACATGAGCATTCACGCACACAGTCTATCTAACTGGGCGAGAGCTATCGCGAGGAATAAAATCAATTTACATGCGCGAGAACTCTTGGTTGACGCGGTTCCCAGCCACGAACCAGACGCGCGTCGCTCCCGCTCCCGCTGATTCGACATTTAGAATGCGCACAGACTGTCATTATGCACAACAGTAATCGTCAGTGAATTCTGGGTTTGCGAATGGATTATGTTTCAAATCCAGATGCTACAGTAGTAAAGTTCTGTATGAACAGACCTGCAGCTGTGCGAGGTTCTGCACGTGCACTCCGCAGCAAGGGTTGTTCTCAATCCCCTGTATATTCACAATGCGCATCGCTTCGGGCATCTCGCTCGTGCTGAACTTTGCTGCGATCTGCTTCCATTCCGAAGAGCCTGGCGTCGCGAAGATCGGCGTCATGGGCAGCGCGTCCAGGATCGCAGCGTTCGCTACTTCCTGGATCTGGAGCAGAGTCTCCTTTGAGATCAGCTTGTGCTCACCCTCCACAGTTGCTAAGCCTGGCAAGTGCACCAAATCAACATTGCAGCGCTCTTCACCAAGCCACCAAGAGGCGGTGTCGAATCCGTACCGCGTCTCGGCGATCGCGCTGAGCAGATGCTGCGCCGAGTGCTGCTGCATGTGATCGAAGCGGCGGTCCCAGTCCACAGTCGCGACCACCTCCTGGCCTTTTTCAAGCGCAATAGCAACACCGTCAGCACCATTGACGAGCGGCACGCGATGGATGCAGCGGCTGTCCTTCACATACACCTTGTCGACCACAGCGTCGTTGATCTTGCCGGTGTCCCAGGGCTGGCCACCACCTTCGGGAAAGAGCACGGTGTCGTAGAGCTCTACCTCGTAGAAGTGTTCTTCCGGGGTCTTCTTGGTGGCCTTGACTGTGACGAGTTCGCATGCGAGCACGCGGGTGGAGAGTGACCGCAGTGACGAGTCCTTCTGACAGTGCAGCGCACCGGGCGGAGCGCGCACAAAGTCCTCAGCAATAGCTACAGCAGAAGTAGCACCGCCTACGCTGCTGCTGAACGAGCGGGTCGCATGCTGCAGCCGAAAGTCGAGGACCAACGAGTAGCGCTTGGTTGCCGTCGCGTGAAGCGCGCACGTGGCTCGGATCCGCCGCTGAAGAGAGCGTTGCAGCATGACGATTAGAGAGTCGATTGCTGTTTGGCTTGTCAAATGAGACTGAAGCTAAGTGGCATTCAGTGAAATTCGCCACACTTCATTTTAGCCAATCAAATATTTAATTTTTGTATTTTAGCCAATCATTAAAGTTCGTTGGTGCCTGGTGATCTCCACAACCCCATAGTCAATTCAAGTTGTTCGAGCTGCCCAACCAATTCCAATTTGTCCGCTTCAATCGCTTCAGCAGCAGCAGCACCGCCATCCGCCGATCATGTCCTTCGTGCGCCTCTTTGAGCGCATTTCCGCGACGCAGCTGGCCGAGACGCTGCGCTCACCGTCCGCGCCGCGCCCGCTCATCATTGACGTGCGCGACTCGGACTTTGCCGGCGGCCACATCCGCTCGGCCGTGAACCTGTCGGAGGACAACTTCATCGACGACGACGACGTGGACGTGCTCGTGGAGAAGTACAAGGACGAGGAGCTGATCGTGTTCCACTGCATGCTGAGCCAGGTGCGCGGGCCGTCCTGCGCCAAGCGCTTCCTCTCGCGCATGGCGGTCGTGCTCGCGGACGAAGAGAAGAAGCCCGAGGTGCGCGTACTCACAGGCGGGTACCAGAACTTCTCCACCGTAAGTGCTCGCTCGCATCAAGTTGTTGAAATTGCTTGTCTGTGTGTGATGGTGCTTATTTGCCTCTCACTTACATGCGCTGTGCTCTGAACTACATACTAACGTATGCTGTATCAATACGTTTGTTATTGTGCTAGATCTACAAAAATGACGCCGATCTCATCGAACTGTAAACCCAGTAGAAGAGCAGCAGCATCACGCAACACTCGCACTTGCTCACCAGGCTCATCAACACGCGGCAGTAGCAAGTGATGTGTAGTGCCATGGATATCACCGGAATTCACCATACACACTAACCAAACAGCAATCAAATCCACACCTTCACCCTCATTCTCTCTCTCTCTTAGTGTCCAAACTACACGCGATACTCTTCGAGCTTTGGTCGCTTCGTTTGGTCCTTCGTGACGTAGTCGATCAGGAAACTCGCGTTGATCGCGTCGATCTTCTGCGCGTTGAACTTCTTCAGCCACGCGTCGCGCGTCGGCAGGTCGCCTGGGACGAGCGCCAGCAGCGGCTTCTTGTCGCTCGCAGCGCTCTCGACAGCCTCCGCGAGGTTCAGCGTCTTTGTCAGCGCCACGACGAGCCCATCACTCGCTTCGATGACGCGCTCGCACATGTCCGGTGGCGGCACGCATTTGGGGTGCACGAGAAAGCGCCAGCCAGCGAACGCGCCGGGTTTGCCGTCGGCGCGCGCTTTCCGCCAGAACGCTGGCGCCTCGGGCCAGATGCGTGGGTCCATAAACTCCGAGTCACCCTCGATCGCTCCCCATTCGTGTGGCGCTTCGTCCACAAAGCGACCAGCCGCAGAGCTTGCCTCCAGGTACGACGGCTTGAGGATCCACTACAACATTCACACAGGAAAAAAATACAATTATTAGTATTATAACCGTAAATCCCACAGCTGGTGCCATAGAAACTCACCTTGCCGCCCGCGCAGCCCGCGACAAACTTCTCGGTGCGTTTCAGCTCGCTGCAGATGATGTGCGTGCTCGAGTGGTCGAACTTGCGTCCCGTCTGGCTCGCCTTGCCGCCCAGCGCAGCGATGATCGACTCGTTGATCACCGACTCCTCGCGACTGCCAGTGAGCAGGAAGACGTGATCGCTCGCATTGCTGCTGCTGCTGCTTGTCGCTTTCTTCTTGGAATCCTTCTTCGTTGCTGGTACTGTTGTAGTTGTCGGTGCTGTTGTTGTTGCTGCTTTAGAGGTTGACGCTCTCTTCGCAGGAGCAGGCTCGTCTTTTTCTTTCTTTGCTTTTAATGAAGAGGCTGCAGGCGCTGGAGTAGCAGCTGACGCCTTTGCCTTCTTGCTCTTACTTGAAGTTGTGGTGGTTGTTGAGGTATCATGTGTCTCGTTCGTTGGTTTCTCGATTTCGCTGGCACTGTTGTCAACCGAGCCGTCGGCGTTCTCATGAGGAGATTGACCACGCTTTCTCTTTGCACTCGCCGATGCTGTAGATGTCGCCTGCAAAACAGAAAGGATATACAAACACATGGGGATTAGCATTCTCCTGATTTTTTGGCTAAACTGTTTGTGTAGAGCTGAGAAAGCAGTACCTTCTTGGCGCCAGTGCTTAGCGCTTCAAGCGCGTCACTGGATGCCTGCACGAGGGACGCGGACGCTTTCTTCGCTGAGGCTGCTGGTGTTGCTTTTGCCGCTTCTTTCTTGCCTGCACTGGCATTTTTCGCAGTTTTGGCTGCTTTCGAGTTCGCTTTCGGCTTTTTCGCACTCACGACCGTGGCGTCCACGTCCATTTGATCGTCTACATCATCTTCGTTATCAGGCTCCATCGACGCATCTGGTGTAGTAGTAGCTGCAGCAGCGCCTCTCTTCTTGCCAATGCGCAACTCAAAATTCTCTGGAAGGTCGACCGAGTCTCTCTTCGTGCTCTTCTTCTTTGTCACTTTCTTGGCACTGCCACCGTCTTCAGACTCTGTTTTCCCCTGCGCCTTGGACTCTGTGGAGGGTGTGTCAAAGAGTTTGCATGCCACGTCTTTCGGTTCCTGACCCTTTTCACCAGCGGCACTCTCAATCTCTTTGGTGACGGGGGTCGTCTCGTTGAGTTCAATCAAGATATCATCCACGTCGAATCGCCCACCGCCGAGCTTTCCATTTGGAGTCGCAGAAGGGAGTGCTGCTGCTGCTTTCTTGTCGACCGCCTGGTCTAGATTCTTTGTTTCATCTACTGATGCAGTTTGCTCACTCGGATTGCTGGTGGTGTCAGCAAGCTTCGGCAGCTTGAAGCGGAACTCGCCCTCTGGCACGTGCTCCCACTTGGAAAGGCACTGGAAGAGCCACTGTTGATGGAGCACAAGGTACACAAAGTCAATACGAAACTAACATCAGTAGTTTTCAAGAAAAACCAAATTGAACGTACCTGGTGGCTCACAATGTTCTCAAAGCGCCAGCTCTGCGCTTTCTTGAACTTCTCGCCCTTGGCTTCAAAGCAGAGCAAGTGCGTCGAGTGGGTGCGCGACAACACCGGGAGCATGCACGCGCCGGTCGCGTGGATCGCGATCTGGATGTCCTCACGCGTGGGTGTCGTACGGCTGCTGTACCCAGAGAGTGTGATGACGAACCCCTGCATGCCTGCGATGCCGCCAAACGACTTCACGGGATGACTGATAGCTTCCTGGAACGCTGTTTGCTTGTCTGTAGCCATCCATATACATCATAGTATCAGTATCCAACGAAATAGCTGGTGGTGACTCAGTGGTGAAAATTCCCTACCGTCGTATGCTGAGTGCCCAGCGAGCACCCAGTAGATGCTCACGACGCGCTTGTTCTGGCGCACCGCCTCTTCGTATTCAAAGCCCGCCTGATACCTGCAGACCACGAACGACGCATTCGCCACCACTTTCTTCACGATCTCCTGGTACGAGTCCCCGAGCGGCACGTTCGCTACTTTCGCCTTTGCGATTTTCAGCACGTCAGAGATCCGCTCCTTCAGCACAGGTGGAATGTGCTGCGCTAGGAGCACGATCGCGCCACCGAGCGTCGCCTGCAACGCGCTGGTTCGCTGCTCCGAATCGCAAAGTAACAGTAGCAACCCATTCAAGATGTAAGCCTCTAGACAGTACAAGCAGCGTGATACACATATTACCAAGTCACGGCACGTACCTCTGCTGAAGATCTTCGCGCTAGCGTCAGCTCGACGCCACCGGCATCCGCCTTGAGAGACTGGTACACTTGCGCACACTGTTCGAGCCCGATGTCTTCGATCTGGGTCTCTGGACGCGTCTTCCAGTTCGGGGCTTTCTTGGCTCTCACGTCCGTGCTCTTGACGGAAAAGGCGCCTTCGGGGACGCGCGTTTTGCGACGAACACAGTCCTCAATCCAGCTGTAGTTCACATGGTGCTGCTCCGAGAGCCCCGTCGCTTTGCCCAAATATGCCACAACGCAGCTCGGCAGCGCAAACTCCAGCGAGATGGGACGGTCCAAGAGCCACTTCTTCCACGTCTGCACATTGCGAAGCACATCGTTCTCTGTGTAGCTCAGGTGGAACCACTGGTGGTGCGCGGGTTCGTCGCACTGCGATGGCTCGTCCAGCGACAGGATGTGGGTCGCGCCGATACTGTGACTCTCGTTCTCGACGATCTGCCCGCCAAAGTGCGAGATGAGTCCATCGATCACTTTCCGCGGGTCCTTGTCAATCGGTCCCGCTGCGATCACCAGCGACGAGAAAATCAGCACCGGGTTGGCGCTGAAGCGGTCCACCGACACCAGGGTCTGCAGCAGGAACGTCTTGAACACCCATTCGGGACGCACGATCGCGATGAAGCGCTCGTTGCGCTGCGTGAGGAAGCGCTCATACTGCGTCGGGTGGCAGATGATGTGCGTCGTGTTTGATGACGCGTCGAGGTCGGTGACGATATTTGCACCGCCGTCGCGCAGGCAGCACTCGAGCGCGACGCACTCGGCGTTTGTGAGCGCGTCGGGGCACACGAAGCACGAGAGCTGGTCGTAGAGCTGGCGCTGGCGCATGGCGTTTGCAGTTGTGGTGGTGTGGTCTGTTTTCGTAACTCGCGTACGCAGCAGCAGCAGACGAAGAGCGAGACAGTCGCTTGCAGCAGAGACGGTCGATGGCGACGACGAACGAGGCAGCTACTGGAGCTCGTCTTCGACAATCCCAATCAATCCACTCACTCACAGTGCAAAAAGTCTCCCGCCAAAAGAACAATGCTATTGTGCATTGACTATCTGGGTATCAATGCTGACATTTGCATTGACTACCTGGACTTCAGTGCGGAAGAAAGGCCATGTGGGACGATAAAGTGATTCGTATCTAACAGCATGCTCTACGGTACGATGCCAATCTTTTGGGTGAGTGAAGTTGCTCGAAGTTCAGCAAGCCATTGTGGCTTGCTTGCTTTGTGTTGCTTTGACGTGCAGGCGTGTGGCAGGCTGGGATTGGCTCGAAAGCGCAATTTGGCATTTTTCCATTGGCTGTAAATCCAATGTAATTATATGATTGGCTGAAATGCGTCTACCAGATCACAACAAACAACAAGCAAAAGCGCGATCTCTCTTTTTCACAAGTGTTCAAGCCGCAAAGCCAAAGCCGCAAAATCCCCCCTCCCTCCTAAAGGTCTGACGCGGAAGAGACCCCAGCGGAAGGAAGAAGAAGAAGAAGAGAGCTCTCTGTGCATCAACCTCATTGCGCATCCGTCTGCATCCACGTCTTCACGACAACAACAACAGTAACATCAGCAACATGCCGCTCTTGAAAGAGATCCAGGCGAACGCGGCGGTGGCCTGGAGCCCCGTGAAGCGCCACGCAGAGCTGCTCGCGCTCGGCGCCAAGGGCGACGGCGGCGTCGGCTTCGAGCACAGCGGTGGCGAGTTTAAGCTCGTGTCCATGGACTTCAGCGACCCGCTCACGGACATGGTCACTCTCGGATCCATCAAGACCCCGTCGCGCTTCACGTCGCTCGCGTGGCGAGACATCGCGCGCCACCACGACACACTGCCGTACGGTCTCGTGGCTGGTGGCATGGCCGACGGCTCGGTCTCGCTCTGGAACCCCAAGGCGCTGATCGACCAGTGCGCTGCTGGCGCGGCGCCGACTGACGTGTCTCCGGAGATCGGACGCATCACCCGACACAAGGGAGCCGTGAACGCACTGCAGTTCAATCCACACGAAGACAGCTCGCATCTGCTGGCATCTGGTGGCAGGTTCGTATTACGCTCTTACTGCTAAAGAGGTGTGGATTTCGTTTACAAGCGAGGAGCTAATGATCTGTTTGTGCTATATTTCCTGTGTGATGCAGTGATGGTGAAGTGTATATTATGTCGCTGGAGAAGCTCTCGAGCCCTGGCGTGTTCACGCCAGGCGGTCCGATCGCTCCACAGCAGCAGATCAACGAAATCACAAGGTATGAAGCAGCTTCATCGTTCTCAACTGATACTGCACAGCAGAATGTGAAAATGCAGTGTACTCAAATACCTGTGCCTGTCTGTATATCTTTGCAGTGTTGCATGGAACACGCAGGTCAACTACATCTTGGCGACGGGCTCGCAGAACGGATCCGTGGTGATCTGGGACCTGAAGCAGAAGAAGCCGTGGTGTGAGCTGCGCGATCCACAGCGCGGCACGATCTCGGCGATTGCGTGGAACCCGAACGAAGGTCTGCAGATCGCGACGGCTTCCGGTGACGACCAGCGCCCCGTGGTGAAGCTCTGGGATCTGCGAAACTCAACCTCGACGCCTCTCGCCGAATTCCACGAGCACACGGCCGGTGTGCTCTCGCTCTCATGGTGCCCGAACGATCCAGGTCTCCTGCTCTCGTGCGCCAAGGACAACAAAACACTCATGTGGGACCTCTTCTCGCGCAAGTCGCTGTACGAGTTCCCGTCGTCCGCGGACGGCATGGGTGCGCCAGCGATGGGCTCGGACCAATTCTTCGGTGGTGCTGGTCAGCGCCGCTGGAACGTGCAGTGGTCACCAAAGATCCCGGCGGTGGCGTCGACGTGCACTCTGGATGGCAAAGTGCAGGTATGGGGACTCTCGGGCGGCGGTAACCCAGCGTGCCGTCCACCGAAATGGACCCGTCGACCTGCGGGTGCATCGTTTGGCTTTGGCGGCAAATTGGTGACGATTGCTAACCCAAAGGAGCCTGCGGGTCCAAACACGGACCGCCGACGCCTCGTCCACTTCCACCGCATCGTCAGTGAAGCCTCTCTTGTCGCGGAGGCCGAGGAGCTGGACCGCTCGCTCGAGTCCAAGGACTTCAACGGCCACTGCGAACGCAAGATCGCAAGCGCGGCCAACGAGAACGAGAAGAGCGTGTGGAGCTTCATGAAGATCCTCTTTGAGAAGGACGCGCGCCAGCACTTGCTGCTGCACTTGGGACTGGACGCGGAGAAGATCAACGCCCTGAACGCACGCTTCAACCCAGTCGTTGCGCAAGAACCTGTGTCTCCTCCACAGCTTGACCCAACGGCCGCATTGCTCAACCAGCGCATTGATGTACGTACTAAAGTGTCATGTCTTGCGTATTGTGTTATTACAATGTCTAATGTATAACCGCGTCTCTTCTTCTTTCTGGCACCATGTAGGGCGTTGGCGCTGAGGACGTGTTCTCGTCCGAGTACCACGTGAACGGCATCACGGACGCGCCACCAGCGTCCCCTCTCTCGGATGTGTCTTCGATCGCGGCCGCGCTCCCAGCTGCCGACGATACCAGCAAGCGCCTCGACTCGGTCCCAGCGCCAATCTACACGGAGCAGTCCGAGTCGATCCTGATGCAGGCGCTGCTCGTGGGCAACTTTGAAGTCGCGGTGAACTCGTGCCTGCACTACAACCAGTTTGCCGATGCGTTGCTCTTGGCGTCCTGCGGCGGACCAGAGCTCTGGGAGAAAACGCAGCGCGCGTTCTTCGCGCACCAGACTCGCCCCGTGATGCGCGTGGTCTCGGCGATCATCAAGAGTGAACTCTTCAGCCTCGTGGAGCAGTCGGACCTGAAGGAATGGCGCGAGACACTCGCGATCCTGAGCACGTACGCGAAGAGCGAGGAGTTCCCATCGCTGTGCGATAAGCTGGCGACTCGTCTTGAAGAAACTGGCGACCTGCACTCTGCCACGCTCTGCTTCATGTGCGCCGTGAATGTTGAGAAGACGGTGAACGCATGGGTCAAGGAGAGCGAGTTCGAGTCGCGCGCGTTCGGCCACACGTTCGCGCTCCAGCGCCTGGTGGAGAAGGTATCGATCTTCTCACAAGCAGTGGATCAGCCAGACCAGTCCATGGGCGATGCGGTCGCTGTCCGCTTTGCGGAGTACGCCTCTCTGGTACGTCAAATGCATGGCCCCTCCCTTCATATCACTAGGTCTTTGCATGTATATAACGTACTTGGTGTTGTTATTTTGTAATTATGACAGATGGCGGCGCAGGGCCGACTCGACATCGCTGCGAAGTACGCTCGTTTCCCAGACCTGAGCTGCGCGATTTTGAAGGACCGCATCTTCCACGCCGCCCCAATTCCAGGCTACCAGCCTCCACCGTTCCCGTTCGATGCGGTTCAAGTGCACGCCCACGTCCCACAACAGCAGCAGCACCACCAGCAACAGCAGCAGCCAATTGTTCAGCAGCAAGCTCAGAGATACGGCAACCAAGCTCAATACGGAGTGCAAGCGTCTGCTCCAGTTGTCGCGGGCAGATACGGAGCGGCGACTCCAGGCTACCAGCAGCAGCAGCCTCGTGCCCCATCCCCTGGGTACCCAGGGCGTCAACCACAGCCTGGCTACCAAGCTCAACCACAGCCAGGTTACCAGGCGCCACAACAGCCAGGGTACCCGACTCCACAACAGCCAGCGTACCAGGCTCCACAGCAGCCAGGCTACGGAGCCCAGCCACAACCAGCATACCCAGGACAGCCAGCCCCAGTTGCCCAGCCTGCGTATCCAGGTCAGCAACAGCCAGGATACCCAAGCCAGCAGCAGCCTGGAGTGTTCCCAGGTGCCCAGCAGCCAGGTTACACCGCTCCGGCGCAGCTAGGATTCGGCGGTCGCCCACAGCAACCAGGCCAGTTCTCTTCTGGTCCTCCATCGACTGGCGCGCCAAACCTTGCGGGCTACGGCGGTCCACAGCAGCCAGGTGTCGGGTTTAACGCGAACCCATCTGCGGTCCCACAGGGTACGGGCGTGAACCCTCTCACTGCTGCGACGTCGCTGGCGTCGTCTCGCATCTCGAAACCATCGGTGGACATGGCATCGCACAAGAAGGACGGCTTCATCAGCAGCGTGGGCAACAAGGAGCTCACGCAGAAGTACGGCAACTCGACCACGGCGCTACTCTCCCCTAGCGGCAACCAGTCTGCGAAGACGTTCAACGCCGAGACGGCGTCCGGCAGCACGGAGAGCGTGCAGGCGCAGGATCTTCCGATTGTGAACATGTTCAACGAGCTGTTTGCACAGCTGCAGGCGCTCCCTTTGACCATGGTGAGCCCTTGCTATCTATCTAAATTCTGGAGATGAAAAACTAGTGTGTTCTAACTCAACTGTTTCTTATGTGATGCTATTGTAGATGGAGGAGAAGCAGATGCCGGAGATCCAGAAGGCAAAGGCCGTGATGTTCACGAAGCTGAACATTGGCGACCTGTCGCCGAACGTTGTGACCCAGCTGCACAACATGGTGGCGTGCTTTGCGCAGCGCGACTTTGCCTCGGCGCAGGGCATCTACGTGGCGCTGACCGCGTCGGACTGGACGCAGCACAAGGACTGGCTGCGTGGCCTCAAGTCGCTGATCCACATCTCCATGAAGCGCTTTAGATAAACAACGGGGAACTCACTGTTGAAAGAGAGAGAGGAGGAGCCTTCGAGACCAGACCAGACCGGACAGACACCTTCGACCGACTCAGTCAACTCACTCGGCTTTTGTATAAACAGACAGCATGAGAAGGAAAAGAGGAAGGGATGATGGGATGATGAGCGTTCACAAACACAGGCGATTGAAGCCGAGTGTGCAAGCAAATGCGATGCCAGCAGTCAGAGGTCTCCTTGGTGTTTCTAGGGCATATTTGGGTTTAGTTTTAATTTCGTGTAGATCTCCATTTTCAACTTTTCGGTGTGTTCGTGTTTTATGTTTCGGCTCCTCTCGTTTCACGGTACGTTCAATTGTACTCAGATACGGTCTTCATCTAGCTGCTCTCCCCAACTCTCGCGGCCAGCTCGGTCATGAAAAGCGACGGCTCGACGATTGACCACTGGCTGACAGTGTCCTCCTGTTCTGGGCTTAACGCATGCTTTCGCCCCAAACCCTTCTCCATGGCACCACCCTCGAGCCGATTGAGATGCATATATAGGTTAGACTGGCTCACTCCTGTAGCATGCGCAATATCTGGAACCTCCTCTCCATCCTTTCGCATCTGAGCACCCCATGCTACTGCCTCGCTGGTCATGCACGTGCGGGTCTTGCGCAAACCCTTGTCCCCCATCCGCTTCTTTGTCGAGCGCTTTGTCTTTGGCGGCTTTAGCGGTCGGTAGTTCTTCATGTCCACACGCCGTCGTCAACTAATAGAACTGCAAACGTGCTCAGAGAGCGAGAGACACAACTCAATATCCAGCCCGAGAAGCGAGCGAACGAGATGAGCAACCACTATCAACGATTGCTGGTGTTTCCAGACGTAGACGAGCACCACAGTTCGCTGGAGGACCTCATGGTCTTTCTCTGTTTTGCAGAGAGGAGCATTGACATACTTGCGAGTTCGTTCACAAATCGCCCGCTATCCAGAGCACTTGCTCGCGTTGTTGTGCACGGCACCAACGTTCGTGTCATCACAAGCACGAGGCGAGAGTCGATCAAGTCTCAAGTTGGATACCTCCAGTGACTCAGACTGCGGTATGGACTTCACATCCAAGTTCTGACGGACACCCGAGAAACCTATCTCAATGTAAGTAGATTTGCTTTTGCGAACAAGTCGTCTTTCGTTTTGATAATGTAAATACACCATTTTTTCTCCATTCGGGTTGTTTTAGTTTGCTGTCGCAGACGAGATATTTCTCCTCAGCGGCAGTTTTACCTGGGGTCACAATGCTGAGTCCCCGGATAGCGACCTCGAACACCTCGAGGTGACCGGGATGAACGCTGGTAAGCATGCCAAATGAATGAAGATGTTGAGCCTGAGTATGCTTAGTTCATTTGATATTATGTGTCCGTGATTTGTTGTCTCAGAGTACTTTCAAGCACTATTCAACGAGACATGGAATCGTCTTATGCTCGCTCACTCAATGACCAAAGTCCCATATGAGAACAACACGAATTTGTTGATTTGTGATGAAGAATCAATACATATCGTTTTTTGCCCTCATCATCTTGCTCAACCAAACGCCTTCTTCTGCCCTGAAGGTGTTTGGACTTGGTGTCACGCCAGGAGCGCCAACAACAAGCCCGCTAGTGCAGGATAAAGTGTGGATGAGGCGTTGGGTAGTTGCTAATGTATCAAAATAAAAAAGGAAAAACAAATTTAAATAAGATGAATGGAGGAGGAGGGAGGGCAGAGCGACGACCGATCAGCTCAATAGCTCCGATGGCTGGCGCATTAGACGCTCTGGATCATGTTGCGCGGTAATGAGCTGCGGCTGGCAGCCGATCTCGAACTCGAACGAGTTCACCTTGGGCACTGACGTGGACGGCTGCGGTATGGCCATCATGTCATTGCTGCCACCGCTCGGCGTCGACGACGAGAGCATGAGGTTGAGACTGAGACACCGCAGCGTGTTGAGCTCCACGTGATGTTGCTCCATGAGTCGCGGCGGCAGGTCGAGCGCGAGGTTGTGCTGCTTCTGGACTGAAGAGTGGTAGCTGCTCGACTGCAAGGGTGAGAACGAAGCCTTGACCGCCGTCGTGACAATCACTGGGATGCTGATTCCGGCGCTCACATCGCTGGCGGTGCTACATGTGCTGGTAATGGACGCAGACGATGACGCGCGCGTCTCGGCGCCGAGTCCGTGCTCCGAGAGGCCGCGCTTCCGACACCGCGACGCGTACGCGTACGCGTCGTTGTAATGGTCGTACTCGTCTCCGTCGTGCATCATCACAAAGTACTCGATCGGATAACCGACCGTCGACGCGCAGTTGTCATGCTCGGAGGAGAAGGACACGTCGAGGTGCGTGAGATTGTATGCCAGCATGAACGACTCTTGGTAGCGGGCATCGCCGATTATCGCGCTGCTGCTGCGAGCCGTAGTTGCACCGCATGCTGGTCTGCTTGAGCCTTCATGGTATTTACGATTGGCCTCCTCGCCTTCTTGATCGGCTTGGTTCCGCACGTGACGAGCACGACGCTGGCGAGGTCTTGGGTTCTCGGGTCTCTCTTTCCTGTCATGATGGTTTGTGGCAATTTTTACGAAAGGGCATCCATCCATTGGGTTCAATTGAACCAATGGATGGATTTAAAAATGTGGCTTTTGTGGCTTCAACTGATAAATCTGAGTAATTTTTGTGGTTTCAAATGTTAAATCCGAGTCATTTTTGGCTACAGCCACAATATGATGATAGTATTTCCTGGATGTCCAAAGCCTCCTCTCTCTGATATTGATCGATTTAGCATTATCAACCCAGGAGAACGGAGCAAGCTGTCAAAAAGATGTTGATTTTTGACTTCTGTGCCGATCTCCACCTCGGACATGCAGGAAATTATATTAGAGAAACTAATTTTATTTTGTGTGTGTCCGATGAAATGACTTGCTTTTTCTATCTGTCCGAACAATGGAAAAATAATAAAATCTCAATTTTCAATATTTTTCCAATTTTTCAGACTCAGACCAAAAAGATCCGTCCCACGAACTCTTCCGAATGGCTTGGTGCTCCCGCAAGAAGCCGTAAATATGTTGTTTTTTTTAAATATGTGGCACATTTTCAGCCAGCATCCATGCTGAAGTCCACACCGCGCATTGTAATATTACCCTCCATTCTGAAATATATTCAATTAGGCATCTTGCCGAATCGACTTCTGGTTAAAATTGGGGTTTAATTGCACAATTAGGATTGATATCTAATCTATCCCTATTCAGCCGCAGTTTCGGTCGGATGGGTCAAAACAATTAGAATAGGAACAGAATGATGCTGCTCCACAACTGCCGCAAAAATTGGCGTCTTATTAACCAATCACGTTAATTATTGCATTCCGAAAAAAATTACGCCACGTCCATCTCTGGGAGATGGGCATGGGTGGCAAAAATAACCTTTTTTGAAAGAGTACAGTGCGCGCCAATAAAACGTGAAAATGGTGACTTCTGTGGATATATTGGCCAATAACACGATTCAGAAAAGAAAAAA
>JALBZB010000427.1:0-27736 GCA_038050625.1 Pythium sp. MPC-2022a
ACCGCGTGCGGACGCGTCTGCTTGAACGCCTTCATCGCGTGGCCGACCTGCGAGAAGCGCACGACCCACTGGCCGATGAAGTCCGGGACGAGGTACATGAGCACTTCCAACACGTTGAGGATCGACGGCATCACGAGCCGGAACTGGTTGCGACGCACGGCGCGCACAATCTGATTCGCGACGTACTCGGGCGTGAGCCACGACGTGAAGCGCGGCGGCGCCACGCCCTCGAACATGCCCGTCTTAATGAACGACGGACACACGAGCGTGAGGTGCACACCCGACTTGCCCATGGCCTGCAGCTCCTGGCGCAGACTCATCATGAGCCCCACGGCCGCGAACTTGCTCGCGCCGTAGTCCACCATGCCGCCGCTGCCGAAGATGCCGGCCGCGCTGGCCACCGATACGATGTGGCCGCTGTCGCGCGCGAGCATCTTGGGCAGGAACGCCTTGATGGTCCAGAAGTGCGACGTGGCGTTCACGTCCAGCGTCTTGGCAATCATGGCGTCGTTGCTCTCGAGGATGGGCGTGCCACCCACAATGCCAGCATTATTGACAAGGATGTCGACGGCGCCGAACTTGTCCACGATGGTCTTGCCCACGGCGTACACCTTGTCCTTGTCGGTCACGTCCATCTCGTAGAAGCTGGCGTGTCCGCCGTCGGCCTCGATCTCCTGGACGACCTGATGACCCAGTGCGGTGTTCAGGTCCCATACGATGACGATGGCGCCGAGCTTGGCGAACTTGAGGGACATGAGGCGTCCGATGCCCATGGCGCCTCCCGTGATGAGCACCACCTGACCTTTGACGGACTTCTGGAAGCCAAAGAGTCCGAACATACTTGCTTGTAACTTGGTGGTGTGTGTAGTAACGACACGAAGGCGGCGGATTGCTCAATGGGCTTCCGTTCTTTGATGGTCTCAGTTATGCTGAAAGTGGGCCATTTGAAGCAAGAGCTTTCGATGGAAAATGTTGATGGCTTTTGAGGTGATGCAGCGCAGTTCGCCCACCCTCGCACATCGGCCATTTAAATACAAATTTGTGTGGAAAGCAGGAGGGATGACCTACAGTGACACTGATTATGGCTTTTCAACGAGCCAATCAGCGTGGAGACCGGTGCTTCAAGCGACATCCGAGATACCTTCGCGCAACATTCCAAGTTGAACTTGGATTTACTGTGAGCTGCTGACATGATGTGGGGTTCTGAAGTGGGCGAGCCTCAGGAGGTCAAAAGGAGAACCGCTAAAGCTTTCGAAAATATACCTACGCAATTGGTTATGACCACGTAGCGCTTGGGGACTGACTGGCTAGCCATGTGCCAAAGCTCCCTCCCACCCTAATAAGGCGTGCTCAGAGCGATCGCGGCACTTGCGTCCGCATGCGACGATCAAGAAGGACTAGCAGGTGGTAAGCAACGCGAATGCGAGTGCGATCTCAGAGTGCGTGAGTGCGTAAGTTTCATAAGTTCAATGCCGAAAAACAAAACAATACCCATGAGCTCTTCGTGTTGAGTGGCTTTGAGAGATGGCTGCACTACATACCCAGTCAGTACCATCAAATTCCGAGTGCACTTCGTGAACTTGAGCCCACCGATCCATTTGTTATTAGTCACTAAAGCAGCTCAGCCTTGCGGATCTCTGCGTGGCTCGCTAATTGTCTTTTGCTGTTTCCTATCGAGTGAATGTGCGTTCTTATGCAGCTGGACCAGGCTATCACGAAAACAACAGGCACAATTGATTCAGGTTGAGTGCTCGTGGACAACAGCACACACGATACAGCTTGCGGGGGCAGTTGGTAGGTTTGGCTCGAGGCACTGAGCCAGGAGGGCGTCAACGCAAGAACGCGTCGGCTCAAGATCCATTGCACTAACATGTCCTTGGATGTTTGACGACTGGCACCATTGCCAAACGCCTTGCTGCGGCATGGAGGATTCCGCGGGCCCGCGTGCTGGGACTGCATGTCGTGCACATTCAAAGTACTTTGTTGTCACCTTTGAAAGGACGGATGCGGTACATTTGAAAGACCTTCGCGCAACATTTCAAGCTGATCTCACTCACGGTCTTAGTGTCGGACTCGGTACTTCATTCAGTACCTACCTGAACAAGGCAAGCAATACAAGTCGCTCTCCACCAAAACGAAAGGTGTAATCACTCCCACTGTAGGTCATCCCTCCCACTAACATACAAAGATCAGCTGGTTGGCTCTGTACCTCAGGATAGGCGAGATGGAGCATCGCCCCCAGAGCCATCAACACCAAGATGGTGCCTGCAACTTCAACCAGCACTGTTCACCGCCAAGCCAGTGGAGTGTCAACACTCAGCTGCAATCAACGTCTCTAGGCGCGAGTTCAGCTACAGTGGTTCGCTCAACAGTACAGACCCTCAGCTGTACAAACGCAAAAACAGAATGGTGGTTTAGCCTGGATTCGAGACTGAGTCGAGAGGCTCATTCGCAAACATACGCAGTCCCCCACAGACTAACGACTACCAACTCCCACCAACACAAGTCTACAACTACACAACACAATGTTCTGGTCCCAGAAGTCCGTCAAAGGTCAGGTGGTGCTCATCACGGGAGGCGCCATGGGCATCGGACGCCTCATGTCCCTCAAGTTCGCCAAGCTCGGCGCCATCGTCATCGTATGGGACCTGAACACCGCACTGGGTCATCAGGTCGTCCAGGAGATCGAGGCCGACGGCGGACACGCCAGCTTCTACGAGATGGACGTGACCGACAAGGACAAGGTGTACGCCGTGGGCAAGACCATCGTGGACAAGTTCGGCGCCGTCGACATCCTTGTCAATAATGCTGGCATTGTGGGTGGCACGCCCATCCTCGAGAGCAACGACGCCATGATTGCCAAGACGCTGGACGTGAACGCCACGTCGCACTTCTGGACCATCAAGGCGTTCCTGCCCAAGATGCTCGCGCGCGACAGCGGCCACATCGTATCGGTGGCCAGCGCGGCCGGCATCTTCGGCAGCGGCGGCATGGTGGACTACGGCGCGAGCAAGTTCGCGGCCGTGGGGCTCATGATGAGTCTGCGCCAGGAGCTGCAGGCCATGGGCAAGTCGGGTGTGCACCTCACGCTCGTGTGTCCGTCGTTCATTAAGACGGGCATGTTCGAGGGCGTGGCGCCGCCGCGCTTCACGTCGTGGCTCACGCCCGAGTACGTCGCGAATCAGATTGTGCGCGCCGTGCGTCGCAACCAGTTCCGGCTCGTGATGCCGTCGATCCTCAACGTGTTGGAAGTGCTCATGTACCTCGTCCCGGACTTCATCGGCCAGTGGGTCGTGCGCTTCTCGCAGGTCGGCCACGCGATGAAGGCGTTCAAGCAGACGCGTCCGCACGCGGTCATCAAGGAGAACGGAGAGAGCAGCACGAAGAAGAGCGTCTAAGGTTCGCAGCAGCTCTATGTGCATTAAAGTACTAAATGTGAATGAATATATAGGAGTTGATGTTCTGCGTCTCCTTGATACCGATAGTGGAGTGCTTGGGATATGTACATTTGCACTATGTTCCATTAAGAACCGTTATTAGACAGTACAACCAACGACAGCGATACACTGAGATCATCATCCTATTCGTTCTTGAGCGTCGCGTGTGGTCGCGTCTGCTTGAAGGTCTTCATGGACGTCCCGACGCGGAAGAAGCGCAAGAGGAAGTGGCCGATCCAGTGCGGCACCATCGTCAGCAGCATCTCGAGCGTGGCCATGTCCCCGGGGAGCAGCACGCGCCAGAGGTTGCGCCGCGTGGCCTTCACCACCTGCTCCGCGACGTACTCGGGCGTAAGCATGGTCTGGAAGCGTGGCGGTGTCACGCCCTCGAACATGCCCGTCTTGATGTACGACGGCAAGATGAGCGTGAGGTGGATCCCGTCTTTGCCCATGCTCTCGAGCTCCTGGCGCAGACTCACCATGAGCCCCACGGCCGCGAACTTGCTCGCGCCGTAGTCCACCATGCCACCACAGCCAAACACACCCGCAGCACTCGCGATTGAGACAATGTGGCCGCTGTTGCGGTCCAGCATCTTTGGTAGAAATGCTTTGATGGTCCAGAAGTGCGACGTGGCGTTCACGTCCAGCGTCTTGGCAATCATGGCGTCGTTGCTCTCGAGGATGGGCGTGCCACCCACAATGCCAGCATTATTGACAAGGATGTCGACGGCGCCGAACTTGTCCACGATGGTCTTGCCCACGGCGTACACCTTGTCCTTGTCGGTCACGTCCATCTCGTAGAAGCTGGCGTGTCCGCCGTCGGCCTCGATCTCCTGGACGACCTGATGACCCAGTGCGGTGTTCAGGTCCCATACGATGACGATGGCGCCGAGCTTGGCGAACTTGAGGGACATGAGGCGTCCGATGCCCATGGCGCCTCCCGTGATGAGCACCACCTGACCTTTGACGGACTTCTGCGGCATCAGGAACTCAAACATGGCTACTGCTGTTTGTGGTCGTTGGTCTGACTGGAGGGCTCTCTTCAACTTGTGCGCTCGGGATCGTTTTCGAAAGTGAGACCAACAATCCGACTGGGCCGGCCGGTTTGAAAGACAGGACAGGCTTGAAGCAGAGGGGAGGTGGATGATGGGAAGAAAGGAAATACTCTAAGGCAGGCTCGATATTCTGCTGAGGCTTCGGGTGTTTCTGGTGGACCCTTTCGCAGTGGGAACCAGCGTTGCACTGCTGAAAGCGGCCACTTCGAAATACTCATCAGCAGTTGAAGCGCCGCAGTCAGCCTCCGAAAGCGTTCGGAACACATTTTCTCAAAACTCGGCTTTAAGACAAATACCGTAATTAGATTCGCATCTGCACCATTTTTTATCAGTAAAAATGTGCAAAACAAAAATCCCATTGCCTACTTTATCCAAGTCAAAAAGGGTTTTCCTTTTGCTCTAAACACGTCACTTTTCCCGTGAATAGAGACAAAAGTTGTATGACTTATACCACCCACAGGTGTCAATACTGTTGATATTGGTCAATCACTTGCGCTTCTTGGCGTTCACCGATTTCTCCCGAAAGAACCTGATGAACGCGATCGTGCCGTCAAACTCCTTCATCAGCGCGTTGAAAGTGGCCTCGAAGGCCGCAAAGTCGCCCACGTTGCTCTCGGCGATCTCGTGCAAGAGCCTCGCGATTTGAACCTGAATGCGTCGCGCGCACACGAACTCCGAGGCCCTCGCAGTGAAGTCGAGGATCTCGACCAGCGACCCGCGATTGTACGTGTCCATGGCGCGGTGCAGGTTCGGCACCATCTGCGTCTCGCAGAGCTCGATAAACCCGTCCAGCATCTCACTCACCGCC
Source organism: Pythium sp. MPC-2022a (assembly GCA_038050625.1). Classification (NCBI taxonomy): domain Eukaryota; phylum Oomycota; class Peronosporomycetes; order Pythiales; family Pythiaceae; genus Pythium; species Pythium sp. MPC-2022a. The sequence continues at coordinate 5,301 of JALBZB010000427.1, forward strand.
GCCTTGTTCTGTGAGTAGATGTCCATCACCACCTTGGTGTCGATCGGCGCGATGAGCTCCATCTCCTGCTCGGACGGGAACATGCGGATGCGTTGCACCGGGTCGGGCGCTTCCTGGTCGATCGGGTCCCCAAACACGTCAAAGCCCTCGCCGGGGTACTCGATCGGACACGTGCGCGGGTCGAACGTGAAGTTTGGTTGGCCAAGCTCCTGCGCGAGCTGCTCCACGCGTGAGTACGGCTTGCGACCACCGGTATGCGCTGGTCCATTATTGAACAGCTCCGCGTGCAGTTTCTGGAAGTGGCCGCCAATGCCGTGCTGCTCTGCAGACGCGATGTGCGACTGAGCGAGCAGCCCGACGTGTTTGAAGCGGTCGCGGAAATGCGTCGCGACGGGAGAGAGCCCCATGCGCGCGTGCTCCTCCGCGACCAGCGCCTCCTGCGCCGTTCGCTCCTTGAACTTGATGATGTCGAGCATGTGCTCGTCCTGCAGGGAGAATAGCTTGAGGATGCGGTCGCACTCTTCGTTTTGTTGCTGTTGTTGTACTTGCTGTTGCTGCTGCTGTGGGATCGCAACCCCATCTCGCATCCTGCTCTTTCGTCGCGAGAGCTGAACACCTGGTGCTAATCCACCGCCATGAACGCCGCTGTTACCTTCAGACTCGATCAATAAGGTACTCAGAGTGCTACTGATTCCAGAGGCGCCGCTAGCCATGTGGTCGCTCACGCTGCCCCCGCAGTTCGTCTCGATTCCCGAGCAACTTCCAGAGTTGTCGGTTGTATTTGAGCTTCGAACGGCACTGCCCTTGGTGTTACTATTAGAGCCGCTTTTCAACGCGCTGCGCTGGCTGTTGAGTCGACTCGTGGCCTCCAGTTCGCTCTCACTCTTGATCACATGCATAACGCTCTGGATCTGACTGCACAGATTGTAGCCGATGGTGGACGACTGGCAGAGCGCACACACGTATTTCTCCGGCTTGGTCGCAGTGTCTGAGGCTGCGCTGGTGAGACTCTGGACTCTGTGGCTCCCACTCGGTTCGCTTTGAGCTTTTGAGGGGCTCTCGCTCTTCACAGTAGTTTTCTGAGGAGCTAATGGTCCTGTCACTACCAACTGAAGCGATCGCACTGAGCCCACCTCACCTGTCGCCTGCTGCTGGCTGTTAAAATCCGTTGGGAACTCAATGTCGCCCTCGCCAGCTACCAAAGTCCTGTTCATTGCCTCCGCCTTGTTCGTCAGATGACCTGCTAGGCGATCCAGCCGTCGGTCCTGGCGCTCCATGTGCCTCTCATCGCACTCGCGCGTGGAAACTGCGATCTTCGTACGCAGTTGGCTCGTGAACCCGCTACCACCGTTCAGGTCGGGGGCGTAGGACTTGGTCTGTCCCGCGCGCATCTTCTTGGACTGCTTGAGCTGCATCTTGGCTCGGAAGAGCAAGCGTTCCATCTGCTGCTGGGCGAGCGAGAGCCCCGAGCCTCCATTCGTCGAGTCCAGCAGGCGTATCCGCCACGCGGCTCGCCGTTCAATCAGGTACTCGCCGTCTTTGACGTCTTTCACTGACGACGACGGCGGCAACTGCCTCAGCACTGCGACGCCGGCGTCCGAGTCGGCCCCCAGGTAGAACCAGTCCTGCTCGAGGTAGATCTCGTCGTTGTTGTACACAAAGTTCTGCAGGTGCAGACAGACTTTGTCAGCTAAGGCCACGTATACAAAATGAACACAGACAACACAACACAAGGTATACAAAGACGTACATCTCTGTGCCGTCGCGGTCCCATGAGCGCCGAGCGGATGATCCACTTGCCTAGCATCTTGGAGCATTTGTTGCGCACGCGAGACTGGATCTCGTCTGCCTGGGTGTCTCCGTCTTCTCGGCTCTTTCGGTTCGCAACGACATACAAATATTAGCAAGGGGATAGCTGGGGTATTCGTGGACTGCTATTGAAGCTCTTACCTTTGGAAGATACGCCTTGACGGGGACCGGATGACCCACGACAGCAGGCGCTTGGATGTTGTTCCGGATCAAGTCGTCGTTCGCCAGTGCGAGCGCCTTGAGCTGCGGCGCCTCACGCACTTTGGCGCCAAGCACGCCACCCTGCTCCCAGGACACGTCGCCCGTACCGATGCTCAACTGGAGCCACACGGCGTCTCCGTAGCAGATCGTGTTGGCGCTGCGTACGTCCGTGAGGTCAATTAGCGTGAAGATCGCGCGGTCACGACAGCCTTTGATCTGCGGGATCTGCAGCTTCTCGAGCGACTGCACGCGCACTTGTCCATCGGGGCTGCCGACCATCATCAAATGGCCGTTGAAGAGCTCGAACGCGACGCTGCACCCGTAGTAGAGCTTGGACTGCTGCGAGTTGAAGTCATTGCGCAGTTTGTCCGCGTCGGACAACGAGGCTCCTGGTACATTTGTTGTTGTTCCTGCTGCTGGTGGTGTTGATGTCCCAGACAGAGCAGCTGTAGTTGCTGGGTTTAATGGCTGTGGTTGAGCACCTTGCGGATTGGACTGTCCACCATTTCCATTTCCAGACTTTGCTTCTCCACCTCCAGGAACTGGCGTCGTTGCTCCCCCTCCGCCAAGAGCAGTTGTCGAGGGTATGTAGGGCACAGACGCTGAGGTTCCCAGCGCCTGGATGCGCTTGATGATCTCACTGGAGTTGAAGCCTGAGCCTGAAGCATTGCCCTTTCTCGCGTTCGATGAAAGGTTTGAAGCTGGAGATCCTACACCAGAATACAACAAATTCCTCCTGTTGGTGGAATTCAAACCCGCACTGACATTTCCGATGCTCTTCACGCCACCTCCACCACCAGACTCTCCAACTGGATTTGAGAACGGCGGATGGAGATCTGGCAAACTACTCGCACTCTTCATGCCTATTTTGCTGGTTCTCTTATATTGATTGCCCTGATTCTGAACCAGAGCTTTCGAGTATTTGCGCTTCGGTAGCACCTCGTATCCATCCCCAGCGCCGTCCTCGAGTCTCCCATACTGCCCATTCGGTCGTGTCTGCTTTTCATCTCTAAATCCCCGTCGATCTTCCCCATCGTAGCCTTCCTCTGCGTCCTCGTCATCGTCCTCCACGAAATCCAGAGACGTCCTTCGCAGCTGATCCCCTGGAGATGCCAACTCGCGCAGTTTCACCAGCGGCGTCAGGCGCTCCTGCACGGTCTCCACGTACTGCCAGACATTTGACGTGCGGCCGAACGCCCGCGGGCGGCGCGTCGGCATGGCTCCAGGCTGCAGAAAAGGGGATTGCACCATCACATCCACAAGCGAGCGAGTGTAGGTAGCACCAAGTTCACGCTCTGCGTAATAATGGGAGCTGGCGGTAAATGTCGAGATAGCCTCGAAACGCTCTGGATCTAAAAACAAAATCCCCAGTCATTCATTCTTCACACTTGAAGGGGAACTATTTGGTTCTTGATGAGAGTCGGTGGTGATTGATACACATCCATGTCATTCAGAGCTTGCTAGAGTGGGCTTCACGTTGTGAGACGTTTGGGCGATCGTCATCTCAAAAGTGTACGCGTGTCTGCCCAACAGATGATCCGTACTAGTGTCAGAAAATGAACCACTGACTGAGGCGGCGATACACTTCACTTGCTTTTTAGTGGTGGTGGTCAACAGGCGCGTCCGCCTGGCCGTGAGCGATCTCGAAACGACACTATCACTTGTTACTTGCGCAGCAAGAAGAGGTGCATCTCTAGACAGAACCATGGACATCTTGGAGGATTTAGAGCCAATTCGACGTCACATTCGGTACGTTCTCCTCTTGGCCGCGATTGCTCTCTTGAGCTGCGATACCCACGAGCGTGCGCTTCTTCTTCTCCTTCTCTATGTCACCAGTGATATCTGCATTCACGACCAAACGCGCTGGGAGTCCACTTGGAAAGTATGAGACTGTTGCCTCATCTTGACGCTCATACTTCTTTCTTCCCGCTCGCTCACCGCTGACGATCGATTGACTTATCACAGGCTGTGCTTGACGATTTCGAGACGACGCACCGCGGACTCATCCTCCCAAGCTTCTTTGTCCAGACCTTGGAGGAAAATAGCGTGTTCCTGCCAAAGAAGACAGCTCGCGCGCTCATCGAGCAGTTCCAGGCTTCAAACGGTGGGATCCAAGCCACCAAATTCCTCAAATGGGTCGCGCTGTCACGACCAGCCGACCACGTTGACCCCGAGCTCGTGTTCGCGCGCCTACCACAGCCGTATCGTCGGGTCGTGAAGATTCTCGAGAAAGACATCCTCGACGCCTCGTGGGAGCTCATCAAGCAGCAGAGCGCGCGCTTCAAGGCCGAAGCCGCCGTAGCATTAGCGGCGACAGCGAGATCCACACGCTCAAGTGTCTTGAACAACAGCAACCTTGATCAAGCAGCAGGTGATTTGAACGACTACGAAGCAGCCAAGAAGCGATGCTGCAAGAACTTTGACCGCAAATCTTTCGGTGATTCGTTGGTTGTCGCTGGCATCGCTCAGCATCAAAGCTTGCCAATGACGCTGGTGGCACTTGAAGACAACCCGGGTGGTGATGAGTTCCAAGACAATAAGATTGTGCTGCAGCTGTTCAACACGTCCACGCACGAAATGATCGCTGAGCACGCACTTCCGCAGAACCAAAATGAAGACCCAACACCAGATTCACCTACCACTGAGCCTCGGACGAGGTATAAAGTAACTCACTTGACACCAATCCGGGTTCGTTCGACGACCCATGAAGGCAACACCACTACTGCTGCAACGTGCGCTTTTGGAGTCCAAGTGACTGAATCAACAACAACACCAGTGAATGAAGGTCAGTCGGAGCGTACGACTCGCGCGACCTCAATCAGCATCTACCAGCTCAGTGGGATCAGCATTCTCCATCAGTCGGGTGGTGTGATATCTGCTGATCAACCGCTATCGTTCCAGCTGGTCGCAGCTGGGAAGTTTGAGAGCTTCGACTGGATGGAGTTGTCGCCAGACGGTCAATATTTGGCGCTCTCGACTACTCCTGGGAGCATCGCTGTTCATAAAATCCCTGGCGAGACTGCTGCAGATCGTGCCAACTCCACTGAAGTTACAGGAACTGTACTCGACCTCAACTCTTCTCCCATGTTCATGAAGATCGAAAATGAGATCACGCTTCCGGGAAATAATTCCTTCTCAGCAACGCGAGTCCACTTTGTCGTGAAGCCCTCGCTCGCTTTGCGTTCTTCACAGAACTGCGGCTTTCAACCCGTCGAAGCGTACGCGATCGTCTTCTGCCACGAAACCAAAGTGTTCAAGTACACCCTTCGAAGCTCCGGTGCGATTGAAGCGCCAGCGAGACCAAGAGGATCGTGGAACCATCTCGCAGCGATCACGGCCTCTGGCCTTGACTCGACGACTCAGTATCTCGTTGTCGGGCTTGCAAACGGCTCGATCGTTATCTGGGACACGTTGGAAGAGATCGACCACGTCTACTTGTCTCCTTTCACAGTCGAAACCTTACCTTCACCTTCTTTTTCTCCTCCTTTGTTCTCAAAGAACGATCCCAGCGTCGACGTTGTTCTGATGCATCATGATGCGTACGTCGTCGCGTTCTCGGCAGCGAGCCAGCAGGTACGATTCTTCGATTTCAAGAACCAGAGCACGCCACAGCTTCTGCGAGTCGTATCCGCGCCGGCGTCAAATGCTCAGCAAAAAGAAGGCGTCAAAATCGTCGCTTTAGTGGAGACGTCCTGCATCCTGGATGTCCCGGTCGCTGTGGTTGGGTACTCGAACGGATTGCTTGTGCTGTATGATTTGCGGAATGCCGAAGCCGTAGGAAGTATCCGATACCAGTGTGCGACGAATCCCAATTGGTTGAAAGATCTGAGCCAGTCGCAGTCCCTCCTGGCATCTCGGCATGGAATCACTGTAGCTCAGGCTTCGTCGCTCGATTTTTACGACTGGCACCAACTTCTTCTTGCGAGCTTCCCGTCGTTTTATCACATTCTGCAGCAGCGAAATCTCGCACAGGTACAGTATAGCTGATCGAATTCGCTGACACAATTGCGCCGCCGTCCACTGACCCAATTTTCTGTATATTTTAGGACCCCGTCAACGCCAAGCGACTATTTCTCTCCAGCATTGCGAGTCCGCTGATCGCACCATTAACATCGCTTTCAGAATTCGCGAGCGACTCGATCGATCGACTGTTGCGCCGCACAGCAGGACTGCCGACCGTCAGCTCACCAACTCGAACAACAGCAGTACCTTCGAGTACCCTCACAGACCAGCGTCAGCCGAGCAAAACAGGGTTAAGAGCACTCGCCTTGAACGATTCCAGCGCCAGTATCGGCCATCTGAGCAGACTCTCTCCAGGCGGCGACAGCAGCACCGATGACGACATCCCTGAGCAGCTCCTTGCTCTTCCAGAGATCTCACTGCAGCCGTCCAAGAAAAGCGCCGGCGTGCGATTCGCTCAGTACTGTCAAGATCTCGGTGCTGCAATCACGAAAGAAAGAGAAGCCAAAATGCACCGACGAAGGAAGGAGCTGATCAAGACACTAACAACTGGAGCGTGGTGAATCCCAATAGCCTCATAAATTCAATACATGCAAGCCTTACATTCATTAATCTCTCTCTCTCTTCACTCCTTGAGCGGGAACTCAAACGCGCTTTGCCCAAGTCTCCAGCACTTGGACGCTTTCAACGGACGCTTGGGGACTTTGCGATACTGGAACGTAGTGCTCAAAGATGAGAAGAGTGCTGCGTCTGACGTCTTCCGTCGCTTGCTCCCGACTCGGACTGCGGCATCTTCGTCCTCTGCAACAAGCTGCTCAACGACCTCCTGTTCCCCATCTTGCTTCTCGATTAACCCCTTTTGCACTAAATGACTGACGGCGGCGGTGACGAGCGATAGCGAGAGGTCCACCTCAAAACCCGCTCTGCCCTTTGGCTCTTTGTCGTTCACAGCCCGAAGCAGCTCAACAATGGTGTTACTGCGACGAAGATCCATCGCATCGAGGACCAATGTCGCGATTTGTTCCACTGACGGCTGGTCTGGTGCACCGAACTGAAGTTTGTTACTTGCGGACGAATCATCTACTGCGTCCCCTGCCGCTGGCACTTGCTTGGAGCTGTCGTTTCCTGCTGATGCTCCAGAAATATCCCCTGTTCGCTTGTTTGCATTCACCATGGAGTCGGGAGACACGTACATGCTGCTATCCTTGTACTGATCGTCTCTCTGGTACGTTCTTCCGCCGTGCTCGAACGTCAGGGTTGACGACTCTGACGTGTATGTTTTGCGCAATTGTCCCGTACTCGCGTACAAGAGTTCCGTGTAACTGAGTTTGCTCCTCTTCGACCTCATCCCGCCTGCGCCAGTCCCGCCATTCCCGCCGACTTGTCCAGGCATCGGATACCAGTTCTGAGAGCTTGGGAGAGGTGAGGCGCCTACTGGTTCCTGATCCACTTCCTCAGGAATCGAGCAGCTAGCGCGAACCGGGTCCCAGTGGTTCATCGAGCAGTACCACTTATCTGGAAGTGTCGACGACTTGATGTGCTGAGGCAACTTCCGCCACTTGTTGCACTTCTCGCACTGTGCCCACTCCAGCACCGTCTTCTTGATCCCGTCCGGCTTTACTTTTCGTCCCTTCCCTCCACCGATTGCATTGTTCGAGATGCCCATCGGGTTGTGTGAACCAGGATGCGTGGAATTCCCAAGCGCTCCTCCATTCGAGTTGGCGGGTTCTCCATTTGCAGGCAAAATAACACTGGTAGTCGCACTCGAGAAGGCACCAGCTGGACCGCTATCTGAAGCATTATTCTTCGCATTAACTTGAGAAGTAGTCGGCGTGCCTGCACCTTTTGGAGCTTTTGCTGGTTTCAAAGGCTTTGCAGAAACGTCGAGGCCTCCTCCTGCGACTGTCTCTGCTCCGAGTGAAGCTGGAGTTGTCGTGGTTGGAGTGGACGCAAATGCTTCGCTGGTGGGTTTGAGTTTTTTGTTCGGTCTACTGCCAGAAGAGGAAGACAAGCCGCCTTTCTTCGAGCGAGACTTCATCAAAAACGTTTCGACCTCAGGAGGGTTTGGTGCAATGCACGTTGCAATCTCTGGAGTCCAGGTGTTCAGGTGACAGTACCAAACTGTTGGGAGTAAGTTGAAATCGATCGACGAAGGCACAACCCGCCATTTGCCACACTGAGCGTTCTCGCACTGCACCCACTTCACTTCTCGGTACTTTTCCTTCAGCTTCAGTTTCAGCTTTCGCTTCTTCGCCTGCTTCTCTTGTTTCTTTGTGAGCTTGCTGTTTTCGTCGACTGCTGACCCCTCGACTTCAGATGATGCCTTCTTGCTTGTCTGACTCCCAGATCCAGACGATGGCGACGAAGCGCCGCCGTCCGATATCGCACCTGCTATGGCTTCATGATAACCAGGCTGTGGCCTCGCCTTGATCTTCGACTTACTCTTCTTATGCGAGCTGTTCTTCGGCTTCTTTGACGTGGCATTATTGACGACTTCTTCGGCAACGGCACACGACGCGTACACCGAGTCCCACGTGTTCATCTTGCAGTACCATCGCTCGGGCATCGAGTTCAAATCGATGTCTTTGGGAACAGTACGCCACTTCTTACAGCTATCGCACTGCACCCATTTCGCTTCGTCTTTTTCTTCAGGAGCTATCCCATCTTCACCACGGAGACTACCTTGTGCAACATCTGGTACTGCGTTCAAAGCGTCCTCAGTCGAGCTTTTCGTTTTCTTCTTCTTCTTCTTCTTGCTGGGTCTGGTCGAGCTCGTCGTTTTTCCTTTCGAGTCATCTGCGGTCTCGGCACGAGGAGTTCCGGTTCCTCCAGTGGATGTGCGCCGTCTCAACGTTGGAGTCGAAGAGCCACCCGGACCTTCATCATCACCTTCTTCACCTTCGCTGATACCACCGTGCTCTGCAACATTCTGGGTTTGCGTGCCCCTGGGAGAGTTCAATCCGCCCTTTGTGGGCGAGTCAGGAATCTGTAGTGACAGATCGCCGTAAAGATGCTGTTTCTTCTTGCTGCTTTTGCGATCTGATACTTCGTTGAACTCCCGTTTCAGATCTTTACCATCCAGCGATGACGACTCTTCTTTTCGTGTCTTTCGTTCTGATTTCGTCGACGCTTTCTCTCCGCTTGACTGGCTATTGGTAACGTAGTCGCTGGCACTGTGACTCGACTCATCTTCAGCACCATGAGCAGGACTCATTGACGCAGGTGGAGGTTGCGGGATGGGTGAACTCTTAATCGCGTCTGATTTGACAGGTGGAGCTGGATGTGGGGACGCGACAACATCCTGCTCTAGGTGTGCACGATCTGGCTGGATTGGTGAAGGTCTATCGGGGGAACGCCTAGATGATCCACTTGCTTTGATTGGACTTTTAGTGCGTTCCTCGACTTCAAACCTCATACTTTTCGGCTTCAGGAGTGTGATTGGGCTGTTGTCGAGGCTTTCTACGTCATCATCGCTTTGACCAAGCGCCTCGACGAGCCGCGCTTTGATCTTTTCATTCGTAGTCGCTGGACTCTCGAAAAGCGACGAAGATGTGGCTGGCGATACTGCCTCTGGAAACGCGATGTTCAACGCAGGCAAGTCGTACGGGCTTTCTCGTTTCAAATCGATTTCAGCATGGGACGTATTTTCATCGTCGTCGTCATCGTCATCACTGTCGGTTCTGCTCGATTTTTTCGCTCCCGTTGATTCTTCCTCTTCATCGTCATCGTGTCTCCTCTCCTTTGAATCGCTCTTCTTTGCTTTCTTGCGTTTCTTCTTCTTCTTCTTTTTCTCGCGCTTTGCGCTTTTCGATAGCTTTTTCGAGCTACTACTCACAGCGCCCGACGTCTCACTCTTGATATCGTCTCCACTCTTGTCATCTTGCGAATGACGGTCGCTCAATCTGTGCGTGTCAAGAGTTCGCACTTTCTCGACTTCCGCACGCTCCATCTTCGATGGCTTGGGTTCCTTCGGTGTCTTTCTGTCCTTCACAGCCGTATCCATCGGAGGATGACTCGACGACGATACAGTTTGCGCGGGAGCAGCGCTCTGACTGCTGACAGATCGTTCATGTTTTGGGCAAACAATCCGCTTCCCAGGAAAATTTCGCACGCAGTTCTTCGGTAGACAGCTTGTGTGATACGCCACAGGACATCGCATGCATTGAACAGACTCCTTCTTTGCTCCCGACTGCTCACACGCGGCACACGTATGGAGCTGTACACATTACACACAAAGTTATGTTAGATAAACAAACAAATAATCGAACGGTCGAGAAAAACATACTATGACAACACGTACCGGACAAATAAAGTTGGATCCTGCGATTCGAGCCAGCGGTAGCTTCGAAATACAGTCGCTGTGGTAGAATTTCCCACACGACAGCGCGCGACATTTTCGTACTGGACGGAGACCCTCAGCGTTAGCGGTAGATGGCTGCGCTGGCGTCGCAGCGGCCCCAGTGCTAGCAGCGGAGGATGCGTCCGGGTTCACTGATACGCCGAGCCGCTTGCAGTGGAAACACACATGTGTGCTGCTCGTACAGCTTGGGCACTTCCACGAGTCTCGCGCTTGTGATGCGCTCTCAATACCGAGACACTTGGGGTGGAAAGCCGACACACACGGCCCCGTGCACAGATACAAATCGCCTTCTTGCTCACACACTAGACAGATTAGGTCGCTCTGCACACACATACACGAGACACACACATTCCACACGTTAAGTACACAAACGCTTTACTTCCCCATTCATAATCGATAATCCTCCCCACATCGTGTGCGGTGTCTTTTCTCACCTTCATGCTTGCACGCTCCTGCGCTTTCGTCGTAGTCTTGCTTGCCTCGACGGTGCTCTCTCCGGTCGCTCGGCGACCCGTCTCCTGCTGCAACAACTGTGCCTGCAGCTGCTTGCGGTGCTTCTGGTTGAGCGGCTTGGAAATCAGCACTGTGTCGGAGCTCGAGCTGGAGCCCGAGCTGCTGTACGAGCTGTCGTCGTGCTCGCTTTTCTTCTTCTCCATCGCGTCGACCGCTTGTTGCGTCAGCACCGACAGGGGGTCGTTCACGGGCGTCAGTACTAGCTACCGACACACACGCACACCTTGCTTTCTCACAGAGAAAGAGACGTCGATATCCACGGAGGTCGCCTTCCCGCCGCGCAGCTTCCTCCTGTGGCCTTTCTCTTCTATTGCAGCGTGCGAACCCCGCACGCACAGCCTGGCACTTGCAATCCAAAAGTGAAAACTGTCACTAAGCGTCACTCTCTCGAGGATTCACTGCAACTTTTTTATTGTGTCCTGTTCAGTAGCGTGTAGAGAAATGATTGGAGTAAAATGGACTATTACACCCAATCACAGCACGTGATGTCGTGAACCAGTCGTTTGCCAATGCCAAGGGGTTTCAGAACGAGCAGTCGAGCTCTTTGGAACTACGGCACTCATCCGTTGGAGCAGGCATTCGGCATTTCGCAGCAGCAGCAGAAGCATCATCCACTCCAGCCTGTCCGCCTATCCAGCAGCCTGTGCAATCTGTGCAACCTCCACCCAGTCCGCGCCATCGCTGGCAACAGCAGCGGTTGCATGCGCGATAGTATCTGCAAAAGCATCATCAGCCAGTCCGCAGCTTCAACCACAGTTCAGCCTAGTCGAGTTCGTGTGCATGTGAACCAAATGGGAGTCTTCCTGCCTCCTTTGCCACTCAAGGAGCTATTGCTACTGTGCTTCATTGGGTCTTCCATTATGGGAGGCAGATAGTAGGTCCCTCGGTGAATGTTGGGTCCATCAGCCTGACGCGAAGTTCCTGAGAGCGACTAGAAGAGCTGGGCACTTTGGGGGTCAGAACGTGCTTCACGTCCACGCCTTTGAAGAATCAGCATTTCTACATACCGTCAAGCCAAATACGTATTGCATGTGTATGCGTGTGCGAATGCCAGTGTGTTGTGTGTGTATATCTTGCATGAGAGCGCAATGACGAAATGATATTCGATGATCATTGAAATGATGACAGAAACAATCATCCTCCTACTCATACGGAGCGCCTCACAAACAACCAGATTTGCATTGCATGAGACTCTTTGGAACGACAAACCCCGATGATCTACAGTTATTAGCTCTAACTGAAACTATCGAAAACTCATGTTGATACTATAATATATGCTGAGGGGTCAATACCAAACTATCCATCCTTCTTCCTGTTTACTCGTTTGTTCATTGTGGCCCATGACCTGGTAGTGGAATCATGGTGAGGACTTTAGCGCTTCACAGTCAGTAAAACTGAGAGAAGGTGCGATCGTAAGAACATCGATCGGGATCTTTCTCCGGTCTGTGGAGAAATAGATTGAGCTGCAACAAAATCGAGCGCTGTTGTGGATTGGGTTCATTTATCGAAAAGCGGAAAATCGGGCTCCATGGAGATGGCATCTTTCTTCTCGCGGCCTCGAAGCGCAGAGTCCAGCGCCGCGCTTGCCCTCTTGCTGCTTGCCTCGTGGCTCTTCCTCTCCAGTTTCGCTTCAACCAGGACCAGCCTGCGCTTCGATCGAACCACGGTGCCGCTGTCAGCTGAGAAGATACCCCAATCACATCGGCGTCTCTAGAAATCCCATCGTCATCACCAGCAGTGCGCTTTGACATCCCAGAAAGTGTCGTTTGGTTCGACCCGAACGTCGAAGGCTGGCTCTGCGACTACAAGTATGAGCTAGCCCCAAATGGAGCGACTGTACTTACATTGATCGAGCGTGGCACTGGTTTGGGCAAAATCATGGTCTTCAGCGCCTCTTATCAACGCATTGGGCAGTGCACCCGAGCCTCATTCAACTGCGATCACCGGCTCCGCTATGTCAACCAGTTTTACTACAATAATAATATTCGCGACAACTTTTTGACTTTAGGAGATGACGTCAAGTGGATCCCAGTCGCAGTGAACCACTGGGGGATACTTGAGCGTGTGTTCTTCGCGAAAGCTGAGTTTGGGACCAAGACAGCTCTCGTGAAACTCCCAACCTCCTTTCAGCTCCACCAACAGATTCCAGTCTCCGAAGTAGACACGTAAAAGTTCGCCCAGAGAGACTACCCAGGCCTCCAAGGCACGAACGAGACGCTCTTTGCATTCGGATAGCAGGTTACGCGATGATAATGACAATCGACTGGCCATTCGTCGAGTTTTTTTTACGTTGTGTTTGATCCTTTCCCTGTACCAGACACTTGCGATGGTGCTCTATTCACTCTTGCTCTCCTCAGCACCACCGCTATCGCCGTTAGAACCGCTGTAGATGCGGTTGTAGCGGCGACGAAGCTCCTCGCGGCGACGTTCGGCTTCGGTCTGCGGCGCTGGAGGCACGCGACTTTCGACTGGGGCCTCACGAGCTTGAGTCTGAGCAACAGTTTCCGTTTTGCCTCCGTTATCAGCACCACTTGCTGGAGCAGGAGCCTTCTCCTCGAGATCATCTCCGCCACTGGTTCGCTGCGCGCTTGGCGGGTGTAATACAGGAGGAGTCGAAACACTGGTAGCTGACGCACTGGACTGAGGCGCACTTCCTGCAGGCTGTACTGAAGGTGCTGATTGTTGAGTTTGGGCTGAATGCGTTGGCATGTGAAGGCCTTGGCCTGTTGCTGCCTGCAGCATCGCAAGTTGAGCATGGAGGTGCTCGATTTGGCGCTGGATGGTATCTGGATCCATCACAGCCGGTGGGTGGCCACCAGCCCCAGGCTGCGAAGGGAGCTGCATACCAAATGGGTATCCAAACGGCGGTGCCATACCGAATGCACCCGGCATACCATATCCAAATGGCGCTCCCATTCCCGGAAACATGAACGGCGACATGTATGGAGGATACGCGGCAGCAAATGGATGAAGTGCTGCTCCTGGCAAGCCCGGATGAGTCGGAACTGCACCGTGAGCTCCTGGCAACGCAGTGGCCGGTGGATCAGCAGTTCCATGCGGAGTGGATGGAGCATGCGCATTCGCATGTGGAGCCGGAATCGCCCCTGGAGCAGCACCTGGAAGTCCTGCATTCCCAAAATGGAAGGGTATCGCGTGCTGCTGGACTGGAGGAACTAGCGGAGCCATTGGAGCCCCATTTGGCTGTCCACCAGGAACAGCAGCTGCAGCTTCAGGCGCAGTTTCAGGAACCACTGGGGGACGAGGTCCGGTTGGAATGGTCGATCTGCAAGTTGGGCAGGTCTAATGACAAAAGGAGAAAAAGAAAATGTCAGGTAAACGACCTCACAACCACAGAAGCAGCAAAGGTGAGTAAATCAGTAAACACGGTACCTGCTGGCGTTGCACCCACATCTTGAGGCAGTCGACATGGAAAATGTGCGAGCACGGGAGCTTCTTGCAGCCCTCTGGGTTCATCTCTTCGCGGCAGATGATGCACGTGCGATCAGTCTCCTGCAGCTCTTCTTCTGTCGGGTTCGGGAAGCGCTCGTTGAGGTTCGCAGTGATCTTGCGGTAGCGGAAGTATGACGCAATGCGACGCTGCAGGTTCTTGATCGACACCCACAGGTCGCGAACAATGTGCAGCGGCATGCCGTAGTACGAAAAGATGAGCATGAAGAAGACCTGTTGAAGGTATAAAATTGTTAGTTGTGACGCACTAGAGAGGATAGCTTGCAAGTAAACATGTACTCACCAGGTAGATGACAAGCTTGACGATCTCTGACACCAGCTCCAAGTAGAAGAGGTAGGTGAACTTGTTCGTCCAGTTGCCGTCCATGCGCGAGTCCACCACATAAAGCACGTAGCGAAGGAAAATCGCCACCAACGTGATGAAGAGGATGAGAAACTACAGGTGCATAACATAGCGATCGTATACAAAAGTATTAGCCATGTCATAATGGACAGCATAATATAAACTACCATGTAACAAAAAACACAGTTCGCACCTCAAAACCAAAGAGGATGAACACCGACGGACCCGTGTCCATGACCTTCATGGCGCAAATCACGACGAACGTCATGTCCACAGCCGCCAGCAGGCTCATCAGGGTCACCAACCGCATGTGTGAGAGGCGTGAGATCACATCTGACTGCTCGATCTGCATGTTGGAATACATCGTTTAATGTTGAGTAAATACCAGTTGCGTTATCAGATCGAATGAGACTACAGATCCAAATCCAATAGCGACACGAGCATTCACGTACGAACTCTATCCGAGACTGCGCGAGCCAGTGGAAGACCTTGAGGAACACGAGCGACGTGAAGAGCACCACGACGTGGAAGTTGATCTCGTCCCTAAATATCGTGAGTGCCAGGCACGTCTCCGTAACCGCGTAGCGAACGTTCTCATGCAGAAGCTGCGTGGCGAGTGATCAACAGAAATACACACAGACACAGCGTTAGCCACGATTACCATAGAAAAGGGGGCACGTACATGCATCTATACAAGACCACACACCTCGACTTCAGCGTCGCGCAGCGTGCCGAGGAAGACGGACTTGACGAGGCGGCCGAAGAGGATCGTGAGCACGAGGCCCGCGTTGCCGAGGATCAGCACGCTGATCTTGGAGGTGACCAGATAAATAACCGCCGGATAGAACTGCAAGCGCGTGATGTACGTGTAATAAAGCAGCCCCGCGCAAGCGAGCAGGCTAGAGCTCGCGTACATCCAGAACTTGACCATGCTAACGGCGCCTTCGCTCACTTGATACCAACGCGCTTTTGTCTTTTGAGAGAGCTTTTGGGCTTCTTCAAAGCTACGTGTCATCAAGAATCAAAAGCCACATCTCAATCCCAAAACAGGGGGCAATCTGATCAATTCAACTCCTATTTTGTGCTCCGATTCGGAGGAATCAGTCTAAAATTGAAAATCAATTATAGAGTGTACCTTCTTTTCTAAAATGATACGAATAAGTGACTTTTTTTATATGCATACGATGTTATGTACCATGAGAAGAAAATGTTTCGACTATTTCACCTTTCAAAATCGATTTACAACCTGAATAGAAGATCTAAACAGAGTGATGGTCAGCTTTAGCTCACTCAACTGCTTTGACTGTGAAACCGCTGGCGAAGCAGAAGCAGTTACGAGCGGTAGCACCGGAAGCCGTTGCCGCTCACGTAACGAGCGGAATGACACGCAGCAGCAGCGCCATCACCATCAACATTCCAAGCAGCACATCGCACGCAGCAGTGATAGCACCAATGACGTAGCTGTAGCTGCCAGTCAGTCAGCGTGTGAGCTCTGCGCCACACGCTGAGCCACGCGATGCTGCAGCATGTGCCTCAGAAAACCGCAGGAGCGCGCCAGCACCCGCCCACATCGTTCTTCGGACTCAAATTGCAGAACTCCATGGCTGGCGACCGTGACTCAACAGCGCCAACCCAAGTGCTGGATGGCGAGCAATGCAGTGGTTTCTCTCGACTCAGGTGGTTGGAGAATCCGGGAACGTGAGATGGCGCGGCAATTACGAAGCACCGTGGAACTGGCAACTAAGTGTTCTCGATAGGCGACACTGGATGGTTCTACGCCTTTGAGGATGGAAGATTCTCAAAACGAAACTAAGATCGGTTCATGATCGGTTTCCACTGGGCAGTTGGTGTGCGCTCGAGCTTTTGGATCGCGTTGATGGGCATCAATCACCTTGGTGCAGCTCACTTATTCTCCATTCCGCTTGGCCTCGATCAAGCGACATCCACAGCTCGGTTCCAATTGACTGTGACAGACCACTCTTCTTCTTCATCATTGGCAGTCCAAGCGTTCGAGTGAACAAGAAGCCATGGTCAAGTTCTACACCGCGTTCATCCTGGCTCTCGGCGCTTCTCTCCTGTCACCGCAGTGCGTTGAAGGCGCAAGCGATTCTCCGTGCCCTCGTAACAGCAACATCCCTTCGATCAGCAAGTGCGATCGCGATGGGTGGAGCGTCGCGAGCATTCAAGGGGTCAGGTACTGCGCTCATGGCTCGATTTGCTCATTCACCAACGTGACCGGGAGTTGTCCTGGCCCGCAAGACAAGTTGGGGTATGGTTCCATCTGCACGAAAGTAGGATCCAACTACCGGTGTATGCCGCGCACCACGTGCCCAAGTTTCCAGTAACGCGACAAGTGCAGCGTGGAGAGTGACCGGGAGGCGGATTTAGCAGAAGCAAACAACACACCTAAGTATACTTCGGCTCACGAAATCCAGCAGCAAGAAATTGCTTCAAGTTCGTCTTCAGGAAACCAGGAGAACCAAGGAGCGCAAGGAGACCAAGGAACTCAAGTGAACCAAGGAAATCAAGGAAATCAAGTGAACCAAGGATACCAAGGAACGCAGGGAAACCAAGGAACTCAAGAACTTCAAGAGCCTCAAGAGCCTCAAGGAACTCAAGGAACCCAAGGAATCCAGGAATCTGCGCCAGAAACAACTTCAGGAAACACTCAAGGGAACAACCAAAGTGGTAGCCAAGGCGGCAACCAAGGTGGCCAGGCATCAAGCTCTTCTTCACTTCCATCGTCTGGAGACAATCAAGGTAACCCAACGCCAAGCTCTCGACCAAGTCTAGCTCTAGTGAACCAGTTACCAGGAACTTCACCAACTCCGGCCTCTGCAAACTCACCACCAGGTACCTCTCCAACGTCAGCAACCGGAACACCAGGCACTGCTTCAACGCCGACTCAAGCATCTGCGGTGCCAGGTGCTTCTCCAACTCCGACTTCAATAAGTGTGACGCCCGGCACTTCTCCAACTCCAACTTCTAGGAACGCGACTCCAGGAAGCCAAGTTCCGGTGTATCAACCAACACCATCTCCGACGCCAAGATATCGAACGCCCGACAGTCACGTTCCTGGTAACAAGCACCAACTTCATACTCACCTCAGACGCCAACTGGACAGTCTTCCGATTCTGGCAAAATTCCATCATCTTCAGGGTATAATAGCCCGACCCCAGCAACCCCAGTTTCAATTTCGCCCACAGCGACTACGCCATGCCCTCCGGGAGGAAATAATCATGGTGGAAATGCAGTGAGCTCTGGAGCGACTGGCAAGCCATACACCCCACATCCGCCACCACACAACAACTCGACTCACGAACCAGAGACTCCAACTGCAGTCATTGACGCAATCAACGGAACAGTGGCGCCATTCCCACCAATGTACGAAAACTCGACAACTGCTCCAGCTCCATGTTCAAACGCATCTAATGCCACCAACTCTCCTGCAACTCAAAAACCGTACATTCTTCCGCCAATTATTGGTGATGGAAACACAGGCGATCACCCATTGTACCAAAACTCATCCCAAGCTCCAGTAACTCCAGCTCCGCTGATTGACCCAATTATCAACGGTACGAATGCAACATCTCCAACACCAGCGTATGGAACTTCAACAGTTGCTCCAACGCCAAGACCGAGCGTTCCTACGCCAGCTCTAACTACTAACACCACCGTGTCAGATGTGAACTCAACCTCCTCGCCACCAGCGTATGGAACTTCAACTGTAGTTCCAACGCCAGCACTGGGTGTCGCTACTTCAACTCCAACTCCAACTCCATTAGGGACGCCGAGTATGCCTGCTTCAGCTCCATCACCAACGAGTACACCAGGTGTGGCGACTCCAGCTCTATCTGGCCCTCCAGATACGACCACTTCAAGTCCAACATCCGACGCAAACACTTCAGCTCCAACTCCGACAGATACTACACCGGTTCCATCCCCTGACGTCAACACTCCTACTCCAACTCCAACTCCAACCGAAACCACCGCAACAGGAACGCCAGATGTGGCAACTCCAGTTCCAACTCCAACGGGAGCGCCGACTATCACCACTCCAACCCCAACAGGTACTCCGAGTACGACTATCCCAATACCGAGTTCAACTTCCAATATGAGCACATCAGTCCCAACTCCAACGGGTATAACTACGACTCCATTCATTGATGTAAACATTCCTACTCCAATACCTGGACCAGCTCCATCACCAACTCCAACAGAGACTACCCCTGGACCGACACCATCACCAACTCCGACAGAGACTACCCCAGCGTCTACTCCATTTCCGACTCCGACTACCCTTGCACCAAAACCATCTCCGAGTCCGACCTCAGTACCTGCTATTACTACTCGTTCACCAACCCCAACAGCAGTCAACAGCAACAACGGCGGCAAAAATGGCGGCAAAAATGGCAACGGACACCAGCGTTTCCGCTCTCGTGCCTAACCTTGTTGACCAGATCGTGGCTCAAGACCCCAAGTATTCATCCCTATCTGAATCTGTAGATGTACATACTGTTTCTCCCTCCCCTCCTGCTTCTGCTTACGAGCTGACGCAACGCGAGCGGCTTCCTTTCTTGGTTTAAACAACACTTGCATAATGAACGAATCTTTGTATTTTCTATCCGTTTGCTTACTGTCGTACTATCTTTCGCGTGCCCTGGTCGAAATGACCTCGAACTTGGTGCCCTCAATTCAGCAATTCAATCCCAATTTCAACTTTATACCTAAATAAGAGAAATACAATACAAAACGACAGTGTTGAGAGGGCTACACTTTTGGTGTCGACTACTATTCATTCGTTCACTCTCTGTCTTTATACGCACGGCTTGGAGTGCGTTCGTGCGTGATCGGTCTCTGTGGGAAGCTTCGAGGGTTCCATTGGCCTTCGCGAGCCATTCATTCTATTGCGCTCCAGAGATCTGCTTGGACGCGTTGCCCACGCCAGTGAGCAGGAACGACCTCAGCCAGTTGACGACCCGCCACTGCGCCATCTTGGATGTCAGTTGGGTAGTACCTGGCGAAGCGCCTGCTGCTTTCCACGCCTTTAGGGCTCGAGTGCGTCGCGATCCGGGGAACGACAGCTTCAGCATCAGGTAGAGCGCAAACCATTTCCAGGTCTGGCTCACCACGTTGAAGAGCACCGAGGGCGTGTGCTCTACGGTTCGGAGCCACGCGATAGTCCCGGCGTTGCCGCTGTAGCGACGAGCTGTGTGTGGTGCCTGCATCAGTGCCAACGAGCTCTTGGACGCGGTCTTGTCACTCAACAACAGCAGACTCTGGCACTGGGTCGCGATCCATTGCAAGCCGTCCTCGTAGCCCAAGTCAAAGAGCCACGCGATGTCCTCTTTCGACGGCGGTAGCACGGACCACAGCTGCGGGATGTATCGCGACGGTTTGATGTCTGCACTTGAGGAAAAGCTGGCGTTCACCTGGACCGTGGGCGTTGCACAGTCCTTTTCGAGTACTTCCTGGTTGCCGAATACGCTGCTGCAAATGACCCACTCGCCATTTAAACGGGAGGGCGTCGCGCTGCACGACGCGAGCAATACCTGCTCTAACTGGTCCTCCGACTCGAACTGAGTCGCCTGACGGGTTTTCATAGCGGAAAGCGAAGAGTACACGACTGTGAGCCTGCCTGGACTTCTGTTGAGCTGCTCGAACTTGTGCAGATTTGCATGGTGCTTCATGACGTCGAACAGAGGCGTTTCCATTCGGAGTCGTCCGAGAAAGCTCGCGTTGTAAATCTCTGATTCTTCTTTGAACTGCGAAAGGGCTAAGTCTCGGATCGTACGGAAGACGTCTTTATCGCCAAGCACGAGCGCAGCGCCGACGAGTGCGCCGTTTGATGCGCCGATGAAGCGCGCGTTTTGGTCGAACTCGTACTCCTTGAGCGCCTGCGCAACGCCGACGAGCCACATACCGCGCCATCCGCTGCTACTGCTTCCCGTAAACGAGAAGGTCTGTTGCTGCTGCATGGTGTGAGTCTGGGAGGCTGCGAGCTGTTCTTGCTGTTCCTGCTGCTGCTGGTGGTCGTCGTTGTTCACGTGCTGGGCAGGCGGCATTTTTCAAAGTGATGGAGAGAATGAAAATGGGTCAAGAGAATGGAAATCGTGATTGCAATTGAAAGGAGCGAAGGGATGGGAGGAAGGGACGCCTGGACTTGTGGTTCATTTGGCACGCACTCATTCGCGTCATCCGTCACCCGTGTCAAATCGACAAGGACCAGACAGGCGATATGGATGACATCAAGCCAAACGCGCGCAGTCATCCGATCCGTTCACTCGACCTCTTGCGATTGCGAGTCTCAGCTTTCCTGCCATCAAAAGATGTACGGTGCACTTGTACTGTAAAGTTGCAGCGGGAAACCCGAGCCGCGCGTTCGTTCGTTGGGACTGGCAGAATGTGCTGCTTCCCTCCTGTCTTTGGGCGATGTTTGGTTGGGCCGCGTAAACACACACAAGCATGCGCTGTCGAGTCGAGACTCATCTTCGGGGCTTCTGGGCTTTTCGCGTCTTGTCGCACGTTGCGTTGTTGACATGGTGAGGAGTGAAGGTAGCCACTAAGTCAGTCGCAAGGCAGACGGTGCAGGCGATCTTTAAAACTTCGTTTTTAGTCCTGTTTATAAATATATCCTCTTCGATACAAACATGTTTAGATTAATAATAATTATTACATTTTAAATATGCACAATATTGGTTTTGTGCAGTATATTGAATATGCAAGGTGAGATCAGAGCTCGCAAGGAGATTTAAGCCACCAAGACCCGTCACACCGCCCGGAGGTGATGTGGAAGTACTAGTGACTTTGTAGCTAACCCGCAGGCCGGGTCCTGTACCCCTCATTACACTATGGGGCCTTTTTGGCAACAGGACCTTCCACACGATGGAGGGCTAGGACGCTGATTCAGCGCCCTTGTTGCTCGTCTGCTAAACTGCCTGTTCTCCGGTCATTTTTTGGTATCGACAGGTATCAATCCAGAGACCTCCCGGTCCTCATACCAGTGTAATACCGCTGGCCCAATGGGGGTCGGTTCAGAGCTCGCAAGGAACATCCACCTTGTGAGCTGCTCAAAATGATTGACGCGGCGTTGATGCTGCCGAATGCAAATGGCACTGTTTTGAAACTGGAGACGTGCTGACGACTTGACTGATAATTAATTTCTTATTTCGTTTGGAGGAGAAGGTTGTGGTCATTCAACCTGGTCAGCTAGCCATACAGGAGCACCTGAACATAACGAAAAGGGACCTATCACCGCAAATAATACAAAACAGAGGTTATCGTATTCAGACAAACTCGACCATTATCATTTATTGGAGGTCAACTTGCAGTAGTCTTTGAAAACAAGGGATAAGGAGTCAAATACGCCAAAAATAAAACAAAATGACAGCAGTACGCCCCACGATAATTTAAAGACAGAAATCACTGCGATAGACAATTTCCACTGGAATACAAAAAGCATCTTATTAAGGAGGTATCAATATACACTATACAGCAAAGTATATAAATCAATGATTACATATGTATAGTTACTGAGTAACCATACATAGAGGATTAAGTTACTAAAAGCAAAACCATACTCCAGATTCGAATATAGGCGTTGACCTCAAACTGTCCTTAAAACTATATCCGCAACGGACGTGTAGATGGTCGCTTGACGTCGTTATACTGAAATCACGGTGTTTTATGATGCACTTGGAAAAGTTGGACATGTAACCGGGCGTTCCCGAGTTACGCAACACAGCGCACAGAGTGAGGAAGTGTGTATTGAACACCTTCCAC
>JALBZB010000428.1:0-27714 GCA_038050625.1 Pythium sp. MPC-2022a
TTGTCGTTCCGACTAGGACATGATCGAGTCGTTCTATGAGATCACAAAGACGGAGATCCAGGACCACGAGAACCAGATCATGGCCAAGGACCGCGAGATGGAGATCATGGAGGACAACCACCGCGTCGAGGTGCGCGTGTACGTGCAGAAAGTGAAGCACCTGGACTACGAGCATAAGAACAACCTCAAGCGCGTACAGGCGGACTCGACGGGCCACTTGGACGAAGAGAAAGACCTTCATCAGCACAGGGAGACAGTACTGCGCAGCACAAAGCAGTCGCTGCGTCTGGAACTCAAAGAACGAGAGCTCTCGAACGAAGACGAGATCGACCAGATGAAACAGGCGCACGAGAAGAATCTGATGAAGCTCCGCGAGCAGTTTGAGAAGAACAACGCGTCACTGGAAGAGCGATGTCAGCAGCGCCTGAAAGAGCTCCAGGAGAGTCTCGAGCTGCGGCGCAAAGTGGACATGCACGAGATCGAGGAGCGCAAGAACTTGCACATCAACGACCTGATGAAGAACCACGAGAAGGCGTTCACGCAGATCAAGAACTACTATAACGACATCACGAAGGACAACCTGCGGCTCATCGACTCGCTCAAGAACGAGATCACGGCCATGAAGAAGAAAGCGGCGGCGAACGCGAAGCTCATGCACGACGTTTCGCAGGAGAACAAGCGACTCTCGGAACCTTTGGCGGCAGCGATCCAGGAGGTTGAGCATCTGCGCCACGAGCTCAAGGACGAGCAAAAGGATAAATTGTCGCTGCGGAATGCGAAAGCGCGACTGCTGTACCTGGCGCAGCAGGTGCAGGACCTCAAGGAGAAGCAGGCAGACCTCAAGATGAAGTACAAGGCGCTCGAGAACGACCGCAACGTGCTCTACGACACGTTTGAGCAGACTGTGCAGACAATCCACAAGAAGGGCGAGTGCAAGAACCTGATCCTGGAACAGCGGCTCGCGACCATGGGCGACCAGTTCTTGCGCAAAGAGATGCAGCTGCACGAGATCCTCGCTGCCGCAAATCTGGAGCCGAGCCAAGCACGCCGCGTGACCGAGACGCTCGACAACTTGCTGCACGAGAAGAACTCGCGCATCCAAAGCCTCCAGTACAGCGTGGCGAAGGCGAGCAAGGCGTTCAACGACACGCTGCGTACATTCACCGAGAAGCTGACACGCTTTGGCATTCCAGAGGAAGAGATCCGGTCGCTGGGTTTCAAGGCGCTGATGACAAACGCAAACGTGAACCCTGCGGGTCTAGTCGCCGTCGAATAAATCGTTGACTATTGGATCTGTAAGCCTCCATCAGAACATGAATGTTAGGTATATTTACAAATCAACGCAAAAATTGGATGGTTGGCAAGATTCTTAGTATTTACTCAATACTTGTGGGTCTTGGATACAATGTACACGCGTACAGTCTGGTCGAGCGACGCGAGCACGCACAGCCCCTCGCGGTCGGCACTCCAGTCCATGCTGATGATCGGCTGTGTTGAGAGCACGCGCGAGTTGAGCAGCTCCACCGTGCCGCAAACGCCTTCGAGGCGTCCATCGGCATCAGTCGTCGTTCGGGACAGTGGGTAGTGGCTACAGACACACACAGAGAGAAAGAGAGAACCATCCATGAGTGTTATGACCAAGCAATCAGTGGACGGGCAACTAGCCCGTCACTAGCACTTACTATTTGTAAAAGTTGAAGCCACCATTGCCGCCGCCCGTCATGAACAGGTCGCGGTTCTGCGGTAAGAAGCGGCCCTGCCAGATCGTGGACTTGTGCGCCTTCTCACTCATGCACGAGAAGCCCTTCTCCGGGTGGAACGTGCGCAGGTCGTACATGCGGAACTTGGATTCGAGCGTCGTTACCAGCAGCTTGTTCATCTCGATGTCCTTGCGGTCGAACTGCGCGTTCACGACGCCGTTCTGGCAGTTGGTTTCCCACCGCAGCGTGTTCGTTCGCAGGTCGAACATCTTGACGTCACCGTTGTCGTACCCGCCGACGACGCAGCGCTCCTCGTCGTTGTACGAGTTGCCAAAGCACACGGTCCAGCAGTCGCGCGCACTGCCCTGCTCTTTCGGCGCGAGCGTCACCACGGGGTCCGGTACGCGGATGTCCCACACGCGAATGAAGCCGTCGCGACCGCCGGTGACAATTTCGGGGGCGCCGTGGCCGATGTTCTGCCCGCCGCAGCCGTCGATCGCGTTCACGATCGACTTGTGCGCCTGCGCGGCATACACTGGCACGTCGGGCTTCTCAAGGTCCCTATGTCCACATGAAGAGAAATCCGTTGGTTAGTCAGCGTGTCATATATCTACAAGATCATATTGATCTCTGTCAGGGATAATTACCAGATGCTCATGACGCCGCCGTAGTCGCCGGTCGCCAGGTGGCGGTCTTCGAGCGCCGAGGCACCGAACGTGCCGCACTTGATGCCGTCTTTCTTCTCGAGCTCCGCGTGGGTCTTGAGCTCGCCCTGGTTGAGCCCAAAGACCGTGATCGCGCCTGTGGCTTTCGGGTAAATGCCCATCGCGACGAAGCGCGCGGAGCACGGAATCCACTTGGTGTCATTCGGCGTGAAGTTCAGTGACCGGTTCACGTGCTCGATGATCTGCGGCGCGTCTGTCGTGTCCATGCTGCTGACCGTGGTGGTGAGCTGTGTAGTATACGGTGACAGCGCTACTTAACGTTCTCTTGTGAAATGAGCAGCAACACAGCGCAGGTTCGGCTTCTCTTTCCACCTCCCGCGATCCGTCGCATTCACGTCCCTTCGGGACCACTTCACTGAGAGTATCTTGCTTTCAAGCACATCAAAATTTGCAAAAACCGGAAATGCATATTAGCGTGGTACACACAATTCTCGACCAAGTAAAATTGGTGTGGATGACCTTGAAAAAATATACATGCTGCCAAGAGTAGTACAGTAAATCCGATTTAATAAACGTCACCATCGATTCAGCATGCGCGATGAAAAGCTACCCAGCGAACCAGCACTCAAGAGCGCCGACACGCGGCGGCCCATCATATCAGCCATTTTATTCATCAGCACTAGAGCTGAAGGGTCTGGAGGTTCTGCACGCGGCCTTGTATCCAGCACTGCGATCGCGCCAATCGCAGTCCCATCGACGGAAACGGGGACTCCAAAGTAGAATTGCGCTTTCACGGCCCGCAGCATTGGGTTTTCTCGAAATACCGGGTCCTCAGGGACATCGTGTACGAGAAGATGCTGCTCCGTGGACCCCATCGTATAGTCGCACATGCCGATCTCGCGCGGGATGCAGGAGAAATGCAGGATCGACCCGTAGTTGCCGACGATCAGTTCGAGATCTTTGTCGGCTAAACTGACGAAACACGTCGCTGCACTGAACGCCTTACAGATTTCCTTGCACCCATCCTTGAGCTTGTGATAGTGCAGTTTGTGTTGCCGCTGCAGCTTTGACAGCATTGCTGTGCGTTTTGCGCCCGTTCTCCGCACCGATTCCGATATCATCGGTCGCTCTTTGAACCAATTTCGATAGCACTCGACTGGCAGCCCCGCATACTTCACGCTCTTACCGTCCACATGACCGGGACAAAAGAACGCCTTGGAGAGATGGGTTTCGAACGCGCTCGCTTTGCAGCAGATCACACATTGGGTAGTGCCTGTGTTTGGCTTCTCTTTTGGAATGATCGATGGATCTATGGCCGATCTGGCGTCGTTTTCAGCACGCATGCTGGTTTTGCACTGTGCGCATACAGCGTACTTGCGGAATGTCGACATTGAGCTGAGCACACTACCACGACTTCGGGTTGGTGATGTGAGTTGCCTTACGCCGCAGGGGCTGGTCCCTCCAATGTAGCAATGCGGACTGCTCCCAATCGGAGATGATGGCGGGACTGTCGATCTCGAACTCGATGCATCTTCCTTCATTACTGCAGCAGGTCGCACGGGGCTCTTGATCTTGTAGCTAGTCCAGCTGCAAAGCGGAAAGCAGCCAGGACTTCTAGCAATCGGCTCAACTTGTTGCTGCTCTACACTCTTCTTTGCTTCAACATCGATCGCCAGATTGGCATTCCTCGTGGCTTTTGGGGGTACTTCGAGTGCGGCATCCGCGTTCGCAGTAGCTGTGGACACCATGGTAACAGTAGCGATTGGCTGTGTTGCAATAGTAGCACTTGCTGTTGGTGTTGGCGTTGCCATGGTCGCTGTAGAGATGGGGATCACATTGCTGCTGTACGCGGTGGAGCCATTGCTGCTGCTGGTGGAGGTCGCCCCGCGTGGCGTCGCGGACGGGAGCTTCCACCCCCGCAGCGCATTCATAGAGGCGATGACGTGTGGTACTTAAGGGCGATGGTCCACGCTGCACAGGCTTTCCGCTCACTCCCGCACGCCCAAGTACGCATATAGCGAGCGGTAAAGCGGTACGAAGATAGCTCGCATCATGCACACCGCTCTGGGCTCATCGACTATCGGTCTTATTCTGCGATGCTGAAGCAAAAGGTCAAGAAAAGAAAGGCCGTGCTTGAAATTAGGTCAACTCCTCGCTTTATGTGGCACAAAACACTAAACAAGTGAAAAGGTGATGCGTTTTTGTGTGTGGGTGCGCTTTTGGAGCTTTTGGATTGGTCGATCTCCAAGCGAAACCGATCCTGTGAAGGAGCTGATGGATTGGCTGCCTTGTTCCCATGCAGCGATCGCTGTGTTCATGAGCATGAACGGCGCCATTCTTAACACTCTGCGCGTTGAGCTGTCGCATGAAGCTGACGCTGTTGTGTGAAAATCCCCAGCATCGCATTCGCCATCGAGGTACATGCGCCATCACCAAACACACACCCAGGTTATTCCTGATTTTCCTCAACAGTATCGCATGCGAAGTTATCTATTCTGATACAAGAAATCAGTTGCACGTCTCAATAGGTAACAGCAAGTGGCTCAGTTTCATTCCTTCACTCACTGGTAAATTACCGACATGGGTGGAAAATAAAATAGATTCCCTTAACGGGTCACTTAATCACGCATTTTGCATTGCCTCCACTTCCCCACGAGACCAAAGAGAAGGAAGACGCAGCAGCAACACGAGCACGGCAATGGAGCTCCCGGAACTCAAAGGTGCGTTGTATATGGGAGTTTTGCAGGCGTGTATGTACAAGCGCTCGTCTTGTTGACTGTGCGTGTGTGCTTTGCTGCAGGTTACTTGCGCAAGAAGTCGCGCCAGGATCGGTGGCAGCGCCGATACTTTGAAGCGACGACGCATTACCTCACGTACTACAAGGTGAACCGTCACGCAGTACTGGACTTTCTCGAAAGCAGCAAGTAGAAGCGTATGCAAACATATGCTGACCTGTGTGGACCTTATGCGTATGTTTTGATACAGAACCGCGAGAGTGAGAAGCTGCTGGCGTGCATTGATCTGTGGCGGACGCAGAACATTGAGCTGAATGCAGAGGACCCAGCAAAGACCGAGTTCTCCATCGGCATCGGCGAGCAGTCGTACTTGCTCAAGGTGCGCTACAAGTTGTATGAATAAGGAAGCTATACCATTGGTAATAGGCGCTCACACTGTGATTTTCTGTTGATCTACTATGCGTGTGCGTGCAACAGGCAGAGACTGCGGACGAAGCTCAGCGGTGGATAAAGGTGAGAACGCTTTCCCTTGGGCGACTATACCTAACGTACGTATGCAAGTGATGCTAATGACGACTATCTGCTGCTGTATAACAGGGACTGCGAGCGCGACAGCACCGTCCCGAAGGCGCACCATCCGAGGTTTTTAGTTTGCGAAGCGAGCGCTACGACGCCGAGAGCGATGCGTCGAGCGAATACGGCGGCGGACGGCGACTGGGGTACGCGTCGTCTGACACGGGCTCGCACGGCAATGACCGCAAGTCCAAGCACCAGCAGCAGCACCACACGCTCCACACAGACTCAAGTCTGAACCCGATCGTCCCCAATGCGAATGCGATCGCGGCGACGAACAAGTATCCAATGCTCAAGACCGACCAGAGCGTCCAGCAAAAAGTGAGCAACAACGACGAAGACAACGTGACTGCCGGGTGCTGCGCGCCGGCGTGCAAGTCCATGTAGGCGACGCCAAGAGAATAGTCTAGGAGACAGGAACATTCGTCTATCGCGTCGGTCTCAAGCGAGTATCAAGTACCAGCCGACGAACAGCCATTTTCGCACAACAAAGCCAAGTCCACAGCATCAATTCAACATGGAAGCGGACCACTATTTTTTTCCATTATGAGTCCGATATTCCACCAATGCCTCCTCGAATGGAGTCAGTCAGCCACCATTCGACTCTCCATTCCATTGCTTATGAAGAAAAACAAAGAAAAGAAAGGAGCACGATGATAGAGCTTCTTATCGCATTTCAAGATGTGTTGCCTGTGTGTGTTGCGTTGTGTTGGATGGCTTGTTACGTGACCAAAATGAGCAGGAAAGAGGCAGTGGCAGCGTGCAGTTTACCATTCTCCGTTGTCTCGTACTTGTCGTTCGTTACACAGTCGACTCACGTTCTCCGTTCGCCGCTTGCTTTCTTTCCATGGTTCCCATTTCCATTTCGATCAAAAACAACTGCTTGCTCCAAATGGCTTCAACCTTTCCAATTGCATGTTTTCATGAAAAAGGCTTTATCATAGGTTAGATTTGTACCTCCTCAGGGGTACTATTGCAGCTTTCGAGATCGTCTTCGCGATATTAGCTAGCACGCTGGGGGCGGGCGAGTGGTGCTTTTGCTGTTTAAACCAGAGCCAAAAGGAAGGAGCGACTCAAACAAGCGAGCGACAGGGAACAAGCACGGAAGCCATGAGTTCCGACGGTACGTGCACGGACGGGAGGAAGGCGCCTTGTATGTGTATGCCTATGTATGTGTATGGTGGCTGATGTTTGCTGGCTCCACTGGTGCTTGGGCTCTCGCTTTGTGTATGCGCATGGAGATAACTGGAGACTGAACTGTGACTTTGTGATTGCACGTGTGGTCGCATGTCTGTTGTTGTTGTGTGAAGCAGAAGATGAGCGCAAGAAGCGCTCGATCAACGAGATGTTTGGTGACGAAGACTCGGACTCGGACGGAGACGACGCCATCCGCCCAGGTGCGTTATCTGTACCCGTCTTTCTGTTGCTCGGGTTGTTACCTATTCATTCAAACTAACTAACCGTGCACTGTCTTGGGATACAATGTGCCTTGTAATCTTAACAGCATCCACCATTGCGACGACCGCTGATGCATCCGGGTAATTCCTTACTGATGTGCATGGTGATGCCCTTGAACCTTGTTTACTAAGCGAAGAATGCGCGTCTCGCTGCAGGTTGTTTGGATCGGATTCGGAGAGCGAGGGAGAAGACGTGAAGCCCAAAGCGCGCGCCGCGCCACCGCCGACCAAGCGCTCGAAGCCGTCGAGCAGCTCGTCCGGTCGCAGTAAACCGGACAAGTCGCGCAGCAGCAGTGGTAGCGGCAAGAAGAAGGAAGTCCGTCGAGGATCCGGTACGTCCAAAGGCGCCTAAAGCTTCCTTATACTCTCTATATTGGTTTGCTAACTAGGATTTGTCATTGCCGTGGGGTCTTGTGTTGGCTCTATAGGTGACGAGTATGACTCTGGTGATGAAGTGGTGGGCACCAAGGAGGACGAAGACTTCATCGATGGAGACGATGACCTCGCGGATGTGCTGGGCGAGTACGACGAAGACAACCAGCGCTTTGACGACGAGCGTCCGATGGACGAGCTTCCAGGCCGCACGTCCAAGGAGGAAGAGGACGAGTTCTTCGAGCAGACGCTCAACTCGCTCAAGACGGGCCGACGCTCGAAGATGAAGCTCTCGGCGCAAGAGATGGAGCAGATCACGCAGGAAATGCTCTACCGCATGGACAAAGCGCACCAGGACGACCTGGCGGCCATCGCCGAGCACCGTCCCGCGCTCGAGAAGATCAAGTACGTTGACAACGCGCTCATGCTCATGCGCAAGCACCAGCTGCAGCCCATGCTCCTGGATTTCGACCTACTTTCGGTATGTGCTTCTTGCCAAATTGAGTGGCACCATGCAATTGGAACAAGGTCAAACTGCTAATTGGATTCGCATTTATGTGCTGATTGTTACAACAGATTATCAAGAAGTGGATCCACCCATTGGACGACGGGACGCTGCCGAACGTCGGCATCCGCACAAAGATGCTCAACATGGTCGCGGACATGCCAGGTAAGCAGTCACATACAATCGTCATCATTGATCATGCCGTTGTGCTGACGGATTTGGTTTTGACTACATTTACAGTTTTCAAGGAACACTTGAAGCGAAGTGGCTTTGGCAAAGTGGTCATGATGCTGTGGAAACACCCTGAGGAGACGCGCGAGAATAAAGACTTGTGTCGCGACTTGATCGAGCGCTGGAGCCGCTCGGTGTTCAACAAGACGCTCGACTTTTCGAAACTGGCCGAACTGGAAGCCGAGAAAGCAGAGAACGCGGCGTACAGACGCCAGGATAGAAGGTAAGTTTGCAACAACTGCTTGGGATGTATCCAAATGAAAGGGTAGTGCGGATACTGACTCAATGATGACGGATGGTTGGTGTTTTCAATGCAGACAAAAGCAGCAAAAGACAGCGACGAGTGGCCGAAGTGGGCAAGGTGGCGACGTTTTCCAGCGAGGAGGAGCTGACAACGTTGAGGTCAAGTCGGAAGCGAACGCCTCGGACCGCGCGGCGCTTCCGCAGCAGCTGCGCTTTGATTTCCTGCATCGTCCGCGCCCTAAAGTGGAGGTCAACAACGTGCCGACGAAGAAGGCAGACCCGGACTCGCGGAAGTTCCGTCTTGCGAAGCGCATGCAGGACATCGCAAAGCCGGGCAAGAAGGGGAAGCGTGCGGTCTCTGTCAGCATCGAAGGCAGATAGAGAAAGAGAGGTCTATCGGAATTTGTATCGATCGAGTTGAAGGAACAGCGCGTAGGCGTGAGTTTGTCTTGCTGCTTGCGTTTTATCTTCATATACTTCCCATTGAATGCTTTCTTTGTCATATTCAGCTCGAGGATTTCTGAACTCAGGTGCTGAACAGTTTGCGAATCTGTGAGAGCAAGTTTGTAAATAAATGACAGGGAAATTGCCGAAACGACGCGACCTTTACGACACAATCTCAAGCTCATTTGGAAAATCACCAGCAGCGTCAAACATTCGAGTCGTGACGCTTGTTCAGCGCGCTTGGTCTATCGGGTATGGGGATCACTCGGGTGCGACGAGATGAGACCCCAGTTAGCTCAACTGGGAATAGTACACTTGGAGGAGTTCAGCAAATCCGACCTTTGCTGCATATGAAGAAGTCGAGCGAAGTGAGGACGTGCGCGTCGCTATTAGATCTCTGTTCAAGTAAAGGGCATGATCACAAAAGCGAACAGGAGCATGAAGAAGACGCGATGGACTTTGAGAAGAGCGCGTGGTACACCAACCAGGCGAACGAGGTGGAGCTGACTCCGCACATGACGAGCCGCCTCGCAGCTCTCAACCGAGAGCTCAAGGCGCTCGAAGTCCGCTACTTTCGCACGCGGCTGCAACTGGAAAAGTCCATGGAGAAGGTTGGATCTGTGAGCAAACTTGACATCTTTCGGTTGTTCTTGCTAACTGACCCACAAAGACACTGTTGCTCCCTGCCACAGAACAACCAGTTGCGCCAGGATATGACGAAACTCCGTGGGAACGCGACCAAACTCGAGCGTGAGACGTGCAAGCTGCGCAATTTGGTAGGGTGACTGTTGATTATTGATTTTGAAGAACGGTTGCAAGTAGTTCTACGAACGAATCACATGTACTAAAGTGTCTGCAACTGTTGGCGAATAGCGCAGATCGACCGCATCCAGGGCGAGAAGAAGCAGCTGGAGCTCCAGGCGATCAACAACCGCGACTACGCCAAGAAAATCGAGCAGCGCTTTTTCATGGGCACGAAAGGACAGGTAAGCCGTTTACTCACTCCAGTCTACATCATGCTGCCATAAGGTGCTACTACTGGTTCTGAAACAAAGTTACGCTTTCCATGTACATTTACCAAATGGATAGTCAATCATCCAGTGCAACATCGATCTGAGCAGCCAAGTCAAGTCTCTCGAGAAGCTTGTGGCTCAAAAAGACGCAGCTTTCGAGACCCAGCGCTTCGAGCTTCAGGACGCACACGAGAAGCTCCGGATCCTCAAGCGCGCGCTGGAAACGCGCTTTGAGGAGATGCAGATCAACGGCAGTCTGCACACGGGTATCCTCTTTGAGCTCACACGGCTCCAGGACCAGAGCACAAGTTTGGCCCTGCAGATCTCGGAGGAGCGCAAGAATTCCAAGGCGCTTCAGGTTTGAACGGCAGCTATTGTACTGCCCGATTTATCTTGATGGTCTGCTAATCCAAATTCTATTCATTCGATGACAGGCAAAGTTATCAGAGGCCCATGCGAAGGAGTCCAGTCTAGACGAAGCCCTGCTGGTTCGAGAAGCATTGATCGGGAATCTGGAGCGAGAGCGCGTCGGGCTCGAAGAAAAACTCGCAACTCTGTGGAACGAGAGGCAGACTTTCGCGTTCGAGAAGTCTACTTTGCTCAAGTTCATCCAAGAACAGGCCGAGGTCAAGTTTCAGTTGGACGCGCAAACCAAGCAGGTCCACGAAGCGAAGATCACAGAACTCGCCAACTTGCACCAAAAACTCCAGTTCTCGATGGAGGAGAAAGCGAAACTCCAGGACTCGCTTCGGGAATCGAGCATCCATGGCGAGAAGCTTGAGCAGGAGTGCCAGTCGCTTAAAGGAGCGTTTGAAGACGAGCAACATGCGAAGATCGAGCTTCAGATGCGAGAGCAAGAGCTCAGTGAGTACATTCAGCGCCTGACAGATGCCTTGAGCA
Organism: Pythium sp. MPC-2022a; assembly: GCA_038050625.1. Classification (NCBI taxonomy): domain Eukaryota; phylum Oomycota; class Peronosporomycetes; order Pythiales; family Pythiaceae; genus Pythium; species Pythium sp. MPC-2022a. The sequence continues at coordinate 10,839 of JALBZB010000428.1, forward strand.
AGAAGGACGATGACTTCAAGGCTGCGAGAGATGTCTGTCGAGAACTCCAGGCTGCGGTAGAGAGCTACGAGCACGAAACCCAGGAGCTCCGAAATCGGATAAGCGAGCTCGAGGCGATCGAGTCCGATCTTCGGCAGCAGATTGCTCAGAAGCAGAGCGAGGAGCTGGCGTTGCGTGCGGCGATGGAAAACGCGCTTCATGACCTCGAGACGCTCTCCAAGCAGCGTAACGAAGCTGCGAAGGCAATGAACGAGGCAGTGACGATTAGTGCGTCGTCGCTGGACGAGCAGCAGGCGCTCGAATCCAAGATCGAGACCCAGCGGAAGCAGCTGGAGCAGCTCAAGAACTCCAAGAACCTGTTGCAGAACGCCATGCTCGAACAACTCTCTGCGCTCCGCAAGCAGTTGCAGCTGGAACGTATCCAGCGGATCGACGCTGAGGCTAAAGTGAAGCATCTCTTTGAGTTTTCGAGTCCGAGTCGAAAGAGCCAACGGGCACAGGAAGCATCAACAAATCACCACAGACATCATCAGCATCATGAAGTTGACTCTCATGTCTTGGATATAACGCCACTGGATTTTGAAGAGCCGCAGCCACTGCCTCCCCCCACGATGGCTGGTGCGCCATCACCGCTTCCTGGATATTTAAGCAGCTTGGGGTGCTTTCGTGAAGACGACGATGCGCGATCCGAGTCATCTTCTTCATCATCATCGTCGAACAGTGACAAAGACATCATCCTTTCGAGCAGAGACGTAGCGGTGAAGTCACTCGTTCTGGATCACACGAATGCTGATCCTCCGTCCAGTCTTGATGAATGTCACGCCCCTTCCATGAACGTGCCGTTCTCTATGCAAATACCAGCTGTGATAGTTGCCAGTCCGCTGGCCGACTCACCAGAGCACAAAGCAGGCCAACTACCTCCGCTTTGCCTGGAAGAGCAGATCTCCCTCTTGGAACTCGCAGAAGGGAACTTGTAACAACAACAATGTTCGATTTCTTTCCACTATGGAAACCCCTTAATAAAGAAAATAAATAAGCGATGATGATGATGATCAAAACAAAAACTATACCCCACTCGTCCACTCGCCTGCGTTTACATGGAGCTCAGGATGTCGCCGTGCAGGTACCCGACGTGCTTGCCACCCCAGGTGAGCGTCACGTCGAACGGGATCGGCCGCGCGTCCGAGAACACGGGCGTGGCGTTCGCCAGCAGGTCGCTCTCCTGGATGCAGAGCACGCCCTGGCCGCCGTGCCCTTTATCCGCCTGGATCGTCACCGCGATGTGCACCACGCCGTTCACCGCCTTCGTGATCGCAGTGTGGGTCACGCCCTGGTGGCCTGCTTCTTTCCACGCCACCGTGCGGTAGTTGGTGAACGCCAGCAGCGACTCCTCCGTGTCGTCGTAGCGCGCGCTCGACTGGAAGCCGTTTTGTACCGAGTGCGCCACTTCGTACACCTTGCGCTGCAGCGCGTACAGATCCTCCGACGGCAGCGGGAACACGGTCGAGATACTCACAGGCTCCACCGGTACGAGCTCTAGGTGGAACGGCGTCAGCGTCGACAGGCGGTCGCCCGCAAGCGCCTGCGGGTGCGAGCCCTGAGCGTCGGATGAGAAGTCCGAGTACAGGTTTGGCGTTGGCGCCTTCGTCGAACTCGCCGCTGTCGACGACCTAGAGCGCTCTTTCCGGAGTACACGGTCCACGAGACTCGCTACCGACCGCTTCTTCTTCAGCTGCGAGGACGACCGCGGGTGTTGGTGCTGGCTGTTTGTGTGCACCGAGTCTGACGCCTGGCTGCTGGTCGCCGAGTCGTTATCGCGACTCGCACTCGTTGCACTCGTCGGTCGACCGGGCCCAGGCGACGCGTAGTGCGCTTTTCGGCCGCGGAACGGGTGGTGAGGGGCCGCAGAGTGCGACGACGAGATCCCCGTGTCGTGCGCCTCGATCGTCCAGATGTTCGCGTCCAGGTTCACCAACTTAATCTTGAACTCCTGCACACCCGTCTTCTCGCGCAACGCGTGCTTGCCATGCTGGAAATCCGTGAGCGCGGCTTCATCCATCTTGTACGAGAAGAACCGGTCAATCTCTAGCTCATACACGCTGCACACGGGCTTGTGAGTCGACGTGGTGATCTCCTCGCACAGCCAGTACTTGACGTTGCGCAGCCGCTGCTTCGTGTCCTGCAGCGAGTGCGCCAACACGCGGTCCTTGTACGCTGGCAGAGCTGAAAAGCCCACGAACGATGAAGTCTCGGAGGTTGCGTCTAAGAACAGATCCTGGCAAGTGCGGTCTGTGAGAGTCGAGAATGACGCCAACGTGCCCACTTTGCGCGGAAACGATGGCAAGAAGCGGATTGGAGGTTCTTCAAAGCCGCAAAACACCTCTTTCGCCTCGATGGCGGCGCGTAGCTCGTCGAATCGCAGCAATTCTTTCCACTTGCGTTCAGAGTTGTCCGCCACAAGCTGCGACTTCGACAGCAAGTCATTGAGCTTTTTAAGCTCACTGCGAGCCGTCGGAGCGCCGCCATTTCCGCCGTTTGCACCGCTGCCAACAGAGCTATTCCGCCCACTGACCGTGGACCGCCGCGTGGACGCGAACGAGTTTGTGGAGCTCCGGTCAGGTGATGTAGCGCCTTGGGTTGTGAACAATCCATCGAGGAAGCTCAGCCACGACCGACGTTTCTCTTCGTGCACCTCACCGTCGTTCTCGTCACTTGCACCATTCGAAATCTTGATCTTGACCTCATTCACGTCAATCACAGCCTCAGTTTCGGGTACTGACATGTTGCGAAGATCGGTGCTCCGAAGGTCTGTGCTGCGAAGGTCCGTGTGCGACGAATTAGGCAATATGGACGCGTTCAGTGGTTGGTCGGAGGTCAGCGTCGGCTGCTGCCCCGCCATGTTCAGCGGTGATTGCAGAAGTGTAAACGGGAGCTCGTCGTCGCACGAAGTGTAAACTTCCTGGTACATCACATCACCCTCACTGCCCATCAAATCGTCGCTGGACGCCGATACGTTGCTGCTGCGTCCGAGCGAGTTGCGGCTCTTGAAGTACAACAAGTTCCACTCCACTGGGACGTTCGCGTTCTGCGCATCCGGAGCGACAGCTGTCACTGTCGTCGGGCTGCTCGAGCGCTCGTTGCGACCGCCTACCGTATTACGGTCGATCGAGTTGCGTTGACCATTGTTGTGATTCAGACCTGTCTTAAATTTCGATTCGATCGCCAAGTCCGTCGCTTGCTTGAGACACTCGGCTTTGAACGCTTGGTCCATTCCGTTGAGCAGATTCTGTCGCGGCAACTCCACGTCGTAGTTCAAGTTTCCCGACAAAAACGTGTGGTGGTACAGATTCGGAAAATCAACGGCAGCGCGATCCGTGTCCATGCCGAACGAGTGAATCAGGCTTGTTGCGACCGCGTGCTTCTCCATCACAGCGCGATACGAGGTCGGCTGGTCAAAATCTCCTGGACTGAGATTGCACGACACAAACGCGATAGAGGCGTCAAAGTACCGAATCGGGATGCCCACGACCTCTTTGAACGTTTTGCGCTGGCTCCACACGCGTCCATCCGCTGGGTGGAACTGGAAATTACCGCTGGCATCGTCGGCGTTGTTCACGAACACGATTTGACACACTGTCGCCTACAAGACAGAAACAAAACACAAAACAACGTCAGCAACATTTTTTCGATGGTCTCGAGCAATATCTAAAATCCTGGAGCTCACGTCTTGGATCTGGCCGCGGAGAGAGCTCCCAGCAAGCGACGTAATGGATCGGTAGGCGGTCGGGTAGTTCATCCGAAGTAGATGCTTGCGGATCGACTGCTCGACGCTCTGGACGCCGACGCAGTGCTGCAGCGAGAACACGTACAGGTCTTTTCCTGCAGGTATCCAGTCCTCCAGGTTGTCTGGGAATGGGTTCCAGTTCATGTCGAAGGTCGTAATAAATAGGGTCGCTGTGCCGAAATGCTGGCGCTGCTGTTCGCGTATGAGCGCTGTGTGGTGCGCAAACTCGTCCGAATTCTTCGGGCTGAGCCGCGAGCTGCTCTTCCCGTAGTGGCTCGCCTGCAGATTCACGTGCCGTACGATCCAGATGTGGAACTTGCCGTAGATGACTGCATTCACAAAGCCCTGGAGTGGCACGATCGACGCGTGCAGCATGCTCAGCGTGAAGATGTCCTGGCTCGTGATCGCCGAGTAACCTCGATCTGCCACCGCGGGCAGCCAGCAGACAATGAATGCGACAATATAGATCGTGAGGTTGTGCACCACGCCGTGGTAGGCGTCACGCGCGTCTTCATTCTCATGGCTCTCCAGCCGCTTCTTGATGTCGCGCTTCACCAGTACCAGCAGCCAGCCAATTGTGATGGCGCCTGCGAGCACCCAAAAATACAGGCAGCCGAGCTTCCACCAAAGCTCTTCTTCGTGGTGCTCCCGACCCGGGATCACGATCCAGCACCAGAGTCCCGCGTCACCGTACTTTCCGACTATGGTATCACAGAGAATGCATGTGGGTCCGTGGTGATCAGGCGTGGGTATGCGGACAATAGAAAGAACGCAATAATGGGAACGTACATCCGAGTGCGAGGAACGCGATCCCGAGCGAGAAGACGAGCGTGCCGAGGATGTACCACTTGATCTTCTTCTGTAGCATCTGCTGGTCCTCGCCCATGCAGACCCAGCGGAAGAGGTTGAACGCCATGACAAAGTTCCATGCGATCGGCGAACCGTCGCCGAAGGTGATCACTACATGCGTTAAACAAACAAAACGAATAGCACATAGATCAATCGACAGTCCATGTCAGCATGAGTGATTCTTTCTACGGATGCTTTGTCGACAAGTGAATAGATAGAAGGCGTACCGACTGCCTGGAGATTGCAGATGTTGGTCACGTGCTCGCCCTTGATCTGGTCGAATGTCTTTGTGGGTAGCACGCCAAAGATGCGGCCGAGTGCGCCGACGAGGTCCTGTAGCAAACAGTAAACGCATCATAAACACATTCATGAGCCTCATGTTCCAGTTCCAGACGCGAGTTAGTATGAACAGACATACATATTCGCAACAGGACGTACCAGCCACGCCAAGACGTGGACGAGCTCTTTCGTGACGTCGAGTTGGTGGTGGGTGCCGGCGGCGGCGGCCAGGCCGCTGGTCTTGACGCGGCGCGCGTACCAGTAGCGGCCGAGGATGTAGAGCGCGCCGATGATGGAGAGGCCAGAGGACGTGGCGGCCGCGATGGTCTTCATGAGCTGCTGCCGGTCCTCCTCCTTGGAGCTCAGCACCGTCGCCATGGTAGCAACGGGGAGCAGCGAGCGCACGCGTGTGTGTTATTCGTGTTTGATCTAATCGCGAACTGACTGTCCTTTCTTCAGCGCCGCGTCGGTTGTGATTCTGGGGTCGTACAGCAACACGCAACAGCGGACTGTGGGTAAATAAACACACACGCGAAGGGAAAGAGCCGATAGAGCGCGTGCGTGTCGGGAGAATGCGGGCACGGCCGATCAGAGAGAGTGAGAGGAGACCGTGCGTCAATCACTTGACTGTTCTCGTACGGTAAATATTGCTCCTCTGACGGTACAGAAGCGCTGGGTGCTTTCTTTTTTTAGTTTGAGCGCGCCATCAACAAACAGAAAAGGAAAGGCAGATGTTGTACCTTTCAAAATGCGTAAGAACAAAATTCAGCATAAAGAGATCATGCTAAAGGTCGAAGTAAAGCCTTTTAATCGTTTATTCGAAACAAAAAGGTTTATAGCTATCATACTGACAAATATAAGTTCTGTAAAATCGCATATTTCTCTGCATTTGCATGCTGAACTCTGGCTGTTGGCGGTGCAAATCACACGAGTTGACGGTGATTATGCAGATGATTAAGAAAGGGGATGCGCTTTGTAGAAAAGCGCAAAGTTGGAAAAGCGAGACGAGGGAGTTAGCAAAATGGCTCTTCGATGACGACGACCGTCGGCTTCTCCCAAGCTTTCTCCATGTTTGGACCCTACCACAAATACAAACACACACAAATATGCGCTTGCTTGGGCATGTGGGACCGTGCTGGTTAACGTGAAGGAAGCATTAATTGTGTCCCATGACCGCGTGCTGCTGGGATTTGCTGATGCTGCTTGATTTTCTGATACAACGCTCCTGAAATTCACAACGAAACGCCGATGGACAAAAGGGAGATGCTGAATGTGTAACCGTGGGAGGAGAGCAGAGGCTAGGGTAACAATCATAAAGAGGATAAATAATTGATTCCGCCAATCACCGCATCGCAACTCGATTTGTGAGCTTTCATTGGCTAAATATTGGGTGACGCTTGGTGACGTGATGATGCAACTGCGGCCATCTGTTTTGTCTCCACAATATTTTTACAAAAATGTGGGCCACACTATTTTCTAAATTTTGATGTGACCCACACAATAATTATTTGGTGTAAACTACACTGTAACATACTCAGTTGACTTGCTTTGGCTTGGGTGTTCAAGGTCGCCATTCATGGTGCACGACGTGTGATGCTGGGATGAATCGAATTATATTGCTGTTGCCATTGCAATGTACGATGACACCACTATCTGTGGCTGTCCTTTCAGACGAGTATGCGCTTTGAAGCAAATTCTATCTACGTGGGCATCGTCATGTGAGCCTGTCAAGGTCTCTCATCTATTGGGCAGCTACAAACCGCTGGTGATGGTGGCATCCTTGATGATGATGTCTGCCGCCGCCTTCGCAGACAAGAGGCAGTTGTCGAAAGTGGAGCCCAGAAACGCGTCACCAGCAACCATGATCCTCGGTGACTCGTTGAGCACGATCGAACCAACAGGCGATGAATTATCTCCAGCCTCAGCGTACGGTTTGGTCACTTGAGAAATTCTGTAGCGCATTCAACAAAAACATTTCGTACACAAGGTCAGCGAACCATTGAGTAACAATGAATGGACACTACGAAAACGCACCTCCAGCGATGCAGAACAACGTCTTCTTCCGCAGGCAAGAACGGCAAGAGCTTCTTAACAGATTTCGTCACAGTCGCGAGGATCTCGTCGTTCTGCTGCTTGTTGTCCATGTGCTTGACGCCAAACGGAACGGACGTGTGTACCAAAAGCGAAAAATACGCGCTGTCGAGCCCCGTACTCAGGTGCTTCTTCAAATTGTCCCAGCACATATAGCGCACGACGTCGTCTTCGTCCTTGGAGACGTACTTGGACGTCCACCCGAGCGCTTGCACTTGCCTGGCGATCCCCGCGTCGAACAAATACGCGAGTGCGAATCGCTGCGAGTACTGGACCGCTTTCAAAGCGTCGAGTTGAGCAGAGGACGCACCAGTGAACGTCGTACTCTTTTCCAGGATCGAAAGCACCTAGATCCATATAAAACAACTGATTAATTAGATGCTACAAAACGATCAAGCGTTGAATGGTGCTTCACATACATCCGGGACTGGGCAGGTGAGCACGAGGTCGTTTACGATGGTTTCCCGACCGTCAGTTGACGTGACCTTGATCTGCGACTCGTTGAGGATCTCGAAGCGCTCCACTTCTTGCGATAACACCGTGGGTGTATCTGAGTCCATGCCAAGCACAAAGGTGAGCGTTTTGTTCGAAATGGCTTCGCACAAATGACACAAGAGCTCGTTCTACCAACCTTGGAGTAGTTCCTGCACCATCGATCGGAACCCGAGTGCATCCGGACAAACGGCGTGCTCCAGCACTGGTTTTCCCGTCTCGTCATCTGTTCGTCTCACCTGGTGGTACGTGTCCTGTGCGATCACGCTCTCATCAAACGGCACGAGCTTGTGTTTCTGCGTCAAGAGCGATCGGAAATCGTCATTCGTGGCCGTCAACTTTGTCAGGTACTGCGCACCGATATCCACGTGCACTGCGCGATTCTTGCAGAACGATCTACACATAGTACAAGATTAACATGAAAGTCAAACGATGAACTTCGAAGCTATCGGTTCTCCAGCTCATGCCAATTGCACATCCTCACCTCGCCATCATGCGACCGCCCGCGATGTTGTTCTTCTCCCATACGACCACCTCCGGTATGTTCTTGAGCACCACGCGGGCCTCTTGCAGCAGGTGGGAGAACGCGGCGCCCGTCACGCCCGCGCCGACCACCAGCACCTTGCCGCCCTGCTGCGCCATTCTTTCGAAGCTCTTTTGTCTTGTGCTTGGTTGTTCGCAATGCGCGCAAATGGGCATGGAACACCCAAGAAGGCGAAGGACTTGAAGTGGTTCACTTACCTCTAATTGGCTGAAATACAGAAGTGCTTCATGATTTTAGCCAATTAGGAATCACGAAGATAATTTCTCGCGCGTTTCGCTTTGTTGGGCTGATTGCTATTGTTATTCGGCAGAGTCGAGACGCAAGCGAACAGCAGCAGAAAGGAAAATGGATCAGCCACCACCGACACCCGCACTCGACAACGTGTGTGTGCCCCGCCCCGCCGCGCCGTTCGCGCTCTCCATGCTGGTGGCGGCGAAGAGCGCTGCTGGCGCTCTGAGTGACAGCAGTGAGAGCAGCGGCAAGTTCGTGCTGCCGAACGTCGTGCTCCGCAAAGTTGCCCCGCAACCGATCTTCGCGGCAAGTGTTCTTCGTTCTCGCAGAACTCTCTACCTGATGCGCATATGCTAATTCGCTGTGTGTATGTGGCTCGGTTGTGTGCTACTATGTTCAGAATTTTGATGACGCTGCGTATCTGATCAAGCCGCCAACACAAATGCTGCGCTTCCTCGACACGCTGCGGTACCACAAGCCCACGGACGGCGAGCGCTCGGACTTGAACATGTGCAGCGCCAACGAGAGACTCCATTTACACGACTTGAACGACGTAAGCAAGCTTTATTTGCTTTCTTGTCGTTAGTGTTGTTCTATGAGATGGTGCGGACTGACTGAGCGATTGTTGGGTTGTCTTGCGCGCATTCCCAGATCTTGGTCGTCTGTGGCGCGCGGAAAGGATTCCGCTTCAACTCGCAGGACATCAGCGCTTTCCGCATGCTCTCTGAAAAGCTCGCGGCTCACTTTGAGCTGCTCGACAAAATGTTCCGCGCATTACCGCTCGAGGTGACCAGATACAAGTTCACGGGCCTCAAACGGATAGAAGACGACCCGCAGTTCTTCCGCTACGTTAGCAATAGCGCAAACATCTGCGTGACAACAGATCTTCCACCCGAGTTCTCGTGCTCTCGTCAGAGCGAAAAGGACGCAGCGACTCGATGGCACGCGATGATGTTCCAGTGGCGAGCGCGCCAGTACATTGACTCGTTCGCGAAGCTCCGCGAGACGATCTTGGGCATCCGCGAGCGACTCCAGCAGTACATTTGCTCACGTAAGCTGCTACTTGAAACAAAGGACTTGGGTGACGCAGGTACTGTACACGCTCATGTCCGCTGTTTCCCTGCATGTTTTCTCTATTTTGCACACCTATCGCAAGCGATTACAAATGGCTTGAGTAACGTGTTGAACTCGTGCGGATGTGGTTCGTGCCTTTGTGCGCAGTAGAAGCAGAGTTTGAGGCAAAAGTGCACCATCCGTTCCCGGCATTTCTCTTTGTGCTGATACAAAAGTATCATCGCGAGTACCGAGAAGAAGACACGCAGTGGGCGACCGAGTCCACGGAGCCGCCGGTCGACTCGATCGCGCAGTTTGCGCTCTTCATCTCGGAGACCTTGGTGCACCGCGCGCCGCTGACAGTGCGGGAGATACGCAGCATGGAAGTGATGCTGCAAGTCTTGTGAGTGATCTTGATTGAACATGGAAGTGAAGGTTCATTGCGCACAACGCAAAAACTGACACACCTGTGATCTGTATATTTGCATCGCAGGAAAGTTACGTATCGCGTCGACTATGAGTTGCTCACACTGGAGCTCGTGGGCGTCTGGCGAGGCGGTGCACAGCAGCACCAACAGCCACCGCACTCACCGCATTCAAGTGGCGCGCTGACCCACGGCATCCTCAGCTCACTGCTCTACGACTTCCTCGCGACAGTGCGGGAGCTGCGGCTCGTCCCGCGCCAAAAAGAGCTGCTGCTGCCGCACACTAACCCTCGCCGTGCTCGCCGTCATACGAACTCGAAGAGTGCGCACCCAAAGATGCTTCGGCGGCCGTCACATTGATTGGTGGATCCATCTCAGAGACATGGAAGAAACATGGGGCTGTGCGCAGGAGTTCAGCTGGTGACCAGTGCCTGAATGTGCGATCGAGCAGTCGCCAGTTGCCCACACAAAGCTTGCATCGATACAAAGCTTGAGCAGTTGGATGTGATATATTTGCACAAAAATGAAAAATGCGCTTCGAGTCGCATTTGTGATGTGACCCCCAGTTTCGCGTCAACCAGTTTCACGCAACTGGTTGGGGTTGAAGTAGTTGATTTAAGACCGACCAATATCTGTTGTTGTCGTGGTGACTTAAAGTGCAACCTAAGTCAATGCAAAGCATATTGTCAACTTAAGCCTGCCAGTTGTTCTGAAAATGAAGCAATGGAATGTGAACAGAATCGTCCTCGCCCATTTTGGCCATTTTTTTAACCTTTTGACCTCGGCCCATTTGCGGTTTTCGCCCACTCTCTGAAACTCGCAATGAGGCCAGAGACCGATCTTTTATGCAAGTGGCTTCGGACCCATTTTCATTCGAATCCCCCGGGTGCTTTCGCATAGTGTTTGGCTCGGAAATTTTTGCTGAGCTTGTGAGCCTGAGTGTCCTGGAAGCACGGCCGATTCAACCATTTCATTGTCCTTACATGCGTGTTGAAAGTGGCCATTGCTCCTCACATCTCTTCAGCCGCTCATGACCTGAAGTCGTCACGCTTTTACACACAACCTGTGAGATTGTGGTTGCAAATTGTGATTACTTTCGAGGCTGGTGTGTGTTGGATTTTCAAAAGTGCGAGAAATGATAATCCGCACAAGGGCTGCTGTTTATGGACCTTTGTGGCTGTGTGTGCGCGAATGAATGAATGAATGAACGAGGAAATGGATTGGGAGGCGCATGGTCCTGTTAATGTCAATCGGAGGACTCGAACCTTCTGGATGGATACAGAATGGCGGCAGTTGGCTGGGATCCGAATAGCCAGCGCTTTGGTCTGTGGACAGGGAGCTCAAAATACGAAATGGTTCGATCGCACACGAACAAACCATGGGCGGCGGCTGCTTTTTTTTCAGCGGATGTTGTCTGGCTTTTGGAGGCAAACATTTTGCATTTGGCTCAAGCAAACAGCTGGCAACCGAGATCGCTTTGACACTTTGTGTGTTGCGCTTCGCCCGCACAACAACAACACGGCTTCACCAGTTTGCTCATCAGTTTTGGGCAACGGGACGAAGAAGGGGTAGGTAACATCGATTGAGATGAGCTTAGGTTAAAACCTGTTTTGCATCTTTTTAAGTATAGTTCAATTCTGAATTCGCATCAGCTTTTGTTGCAATTCAAGATTAGCGTATACTTGAAAAGCGAAAAACAGTACTTCACTGTATTGCTGTTGCTTTTTCTGGTTTTGAACCAAAAAGCGTGGGAAGGGGGGGGCTTGTCTGGCCTCATAGATAAGCTGCTCCGTACATCCGTACAGTATCGTGGTCGCGGCCGGTCGCGCTTCAGCTAAAGCAACTGACTCGAAACCCCGTCACGCTCGCTTGCTCGTTCGCTTGTTAGCATTATCGCACAAAGCCCACGCAAAAAGGGAAAGAAAGCAAACAGCGAGCGCGGCGCGCAAAAAAGAAGGACAAGCGCGTTCTTTCTATTCATAGCCGCACGCGCGACGCGAGACGACGGCCCCATACTCCCATCCATTCCATTCCAGCCGTCCGTCGGTCGATTCCAACTGATAGACAGGGGAGGGCGGTTACTTCTCTCTCTCTCTCTTGCGTCATCCGCGCATTTGACGAAGGGCAAGCGAGAGAAAAAAGAGTCTGTCCCCGTCAGTCCGTGTACGTACGTGCGCACGCAGCAGGCTCTCGCTCATTCGGCTGTTCCATCGATCGATTAGCTACTCGCAAACCGTCTCGCCCACTTCCCAGCAGCTCGCAGCACCACCGACAGTCCAGCAGAAATGGAGATCGGCGCCGAAGTGGAGGTGCGCGTGGGCGGCGCGTGGACGCCCGGCATCATCATCGACCGATACGTGAGCCCCATCGAGGTCTCGGGCGCCATTGCGACCATCAAGTTCGACGACGGCACGGTCACGGAGATGAACGTGCCGGAGGATCCGACGCAGTCCGTGGCGAACCTGCGGCTGCTCTCGGCGGGCGGCGGCGCGAACTCGGAAGCACTCGACGTCGACGACCTCACGTCGCTGCTCGAGCTCGATGAGGGATCGATCCTCTCGGCACTCGAGCGCCGCTTCCTCAAGCAGAAGATCTACACAAACACAGGCGCGATCATGCTCGCGGTGAACCCGTTCCAGAAGCTGCGAGGCGTATACGGACGCAACGAGCTCTACGCGTATTTGCAGTCGTACGAGACCCGACAGAGCCACCAGAAAGGCAACAAGACGCTGCCGCCGCATATTTATCAGGTCGCGGGCGAGGCGTACAAGGCGATGCTACTCGGACTCAACGGCGTCATGAACGATCAGTCAATTCTCGTAAGTGGTGAGAGTGGCAGCGGGAAAACCGAGTCTACAAAGTTCCTTATGGAGTACTTGGCGCAAGCAGGAGAGAACCAGGCACAAGCACTCTCGGCGTCTCGAATGGGTCAGGCAGGTATCGCCGCAAAAGTGCTGCAGACAAATACGCTGCTCGAGTCGTTTGGCAATGCGCGCACGCTCCGCAATGACAACTCCAGTCGCTTCGGCAAGTTTATTAAACTGCATTTCACATCCGGCGGACGGCTCACTGGCGCGAGTATCCAGACGTATTTGCTCGAAAAGGTACGCTTGGTGTCCCAGTCGATCGGCGAGCGCAACTACCACATTTTCTACGAGATGACGATCGGAGCGTCACCTGGGGCGAGGAAGCGGTGGCGATTAGACCCGCCGTCGGGACAGGTCATGGCGTCCGGAGATTTTGGCGAAGTCTCCGGCCCAGCGAAGCAGTTCCTGCATTACAGATACCTGAACCAGAGCCAGTGCTTCAAGCGACGAGACGGTGTTGAAGACAAAGACATGTTCCAGCGAGTCGTGGACGCGATGGAGGTGGTTGGGTTTACGAATTTCGAGCGCGCGGGCATTTTTGACCTCCTCGCAGCATTATTACACATCGGCAACTTGACGTTTGAGCACGACGAGAACAGCGACCGCCAGTCGTCTGTGCCAACGACGCCATCCTCAGAAACTGATTTGGCACCAGGCTGTATATGGTCGCGAGATGCTGCTGCCAGTTTGCTCACAGTCGACGCGGTCCAGTTGGAGAAAGCACTGAGCGTTCGCAAGATCCGCGCCGGCACGGACTTTGTGAGCGTCAAGTTGTCAGCAGAGCAGGCGAACAACGCGCGTGATGCACTCGCAAAGGCGCTTTACGGCAGATTATTTGACTGGATGGTGAACAAGATCAACGAGTTTCTGAAAATGGACGACTCGCAGAAAGCCAAAGGTGGTATGCATTTTATCGGTATTTTGGACATCTTCGGTTTCGAAGTATTCCCAAAGAACTCGTTCGAGCAGCTTTGCATCAATTTTGCGAACGAGACGTTGCAGCAGCAGTTCAACGAGTACGTGTTCAAGATGGAGCAGCTAGAGTACGAGTCGCAGGGCGTGGACTGGAAGTACATCGAGTATTCGGACAACCAAGACTGTGTGAACCTGATTACGCAGCGACCGACCGGCATTTTGCCGCTTGTGGACGAGGAGTGCCTCATTCCGAAAGGAAATGACACCACGTTCGCGTCCAAGCTGTACCGTGCGTGGGAAGGTCATGCCCGCTTTTCCGCGTCGCGAATGCAGAAAGCCAGTGGAAACTTCACGATTGTGCACTACGCCGGCAACGTGGAGTACTCGTCCGTCGGCTTCCTCGAAAAGAACAAGGACGTTTTGCACCAAGAAGCGGTGGATCTGCTCGTGTACTCGCCGCAAGAAGGAAGTTTTACGAGGACGTTGTGTGAAGGCATTGGTTTCCGAGCTCGAGCAAAGTCGTCACCTCGACAGCGCGCCGCTGCCAGCAAGCAACGTGGTGCAAGTGTGGGTCTTCAGTTCAAGGAGCAGCTTACTGCGTTGCTGGAAACTCTACAGACGACAAACCCGCATTATGTGAGATGCCTGAAGCCGAACGACGTGTCTAAAGCAGGCACCTACGATCGTGAACGAGTCCTCAATCAATTGCGCTGTAATGGTGTCATGGAAGCTGTCCGGGTTGCGCGCGCAGGTTTTCCAGTTCGGATGCCGCACGATGAATTTGTCGGCCGCTACTTCAGTCTGAAGAGAGCAAAGAACCCTCTGATACTCAAGAAGCCAGGTGTGACCACGTCGTTCGGGCTCGGTGACGAAGATTCTCAGGCGTCGATGCTTGCTGGTGAAGCCAAGGAGTTGCTGAAAGACTTGCTGACGATCCTGCCGAAGGAGAATGATTCGAGTTCTGCGCAGAGCCCGTTCGAACACTCGGATCAAGTTCAATTCGCGACGAGATGCATGAGTGTGGGTGTTCAAATGGGGATTTCCAAGATGTTTCTCAAGAAAAGCACTTATGACTACCTGGAGGAGCTTCGAACGCAGCGACTGCGCCGTCATATGGTGAAGATTTTCCACGCCATGCTATGCTTCTTTGCACGAAGTCGGTATTTGAAACTTCGTCACGCGATTCAGTCTGTCCAAGTTTCGTTCCGATACAAGAAGACATGCGAGCAGAACCAAAGACAGAAGATGATCGCAATTCGACGAAAGAATGGCCGCGTTGTCCAAGGATTTCTTCGAATGGTCACTCAGCGCAACAAATACCGGCGGTTTATCAATGTGGTGCACATGCTACAATGGCGTTTCCGGTATCGCCGCATGCTGCGAGCAGTTCGACTCGCAGAACAAAACAACCAGGAGCGGAAACGACTCGAGAAGCAGAGGCTAGAGCAGGAACAGCAGCAAATCCAGTACACAGACAGCTACACCGCTTCGTCGGAGAGTTCATCGGAGGCGTCGATGACCTCGAATGATGTGGAAGGAGATAATTCGTCCACGTACTCGGACGATTTCTACTCGTCGAATGATACGTTCCCGAAGCACGGTTTGAAAACGGTCGATGAGCAGAGCAACCAGCTTATGCCTCGCCGACAGAGCCACTTTGTCGGACGACCGAGTCAAGCGATCGACAATCTGCGGCCAGTTGATGGTCCTCACCCTCATCACCCAAACCACCGAATGTCTCGAACGTACAGTGACAACCTGCATCCAAATTACCAAGGAGGGGTGCAGAGCAACTTCATGCCAGGCCGCACAAGTATGATACCGCCTCGCAAATCATCGTTCCGAAATACGAGATCGTCGCGCGCTGTGGCACTGCCGCGCTTGGATGTTGTTCAGCAAACCCAGTGGGTGAACGACGAGGATCGCTTCAGTTGTCACATTTGCAACAAGCGCTTCAGCGTGTTCAAGCGCAAACACCACTGCCGCGCCTGCGGAGAGGTGATTTGCAACAACTGCTCATTGTACCACCGCATCCAGAGTCGCTCGATGCGCGTCTGCGTGTCCTGTGTCGCGTTCCACTCGCTGGAAAGCCCAACCTCGACTTCATCGTCAACGTTCTCGAGACTCGCAGGCAGTCGCTCTGGCTCAAACGGACGCAAGAACTCAAACGCGTCCAACTTTGAACCTGGTCGAAGCAGCACGCTGAGTGGTCAGTCAGGTGTGTCCGGCCAATCGTGGCTGAATCCGTGGCCGGAACCTCCATTCCCGGATGATGAAGAAGAACGTCTTGCAGTACTGAAGGAACTCAACATTCGAGAGCTCGCGACCTCGGGCAAGTTCAACATGTACTGTGAAGTCGCCGCGAAGACCATGAAGTGTCCGATCGCGTATGTGAGTATTATTGAAGAAGAGGAGCAGATCCTCGTCGCGAACATCGGTATGGCGCACACAACGCTTCCTCGAGAGCTGTCGTTCTGTGCGCACACGATCTGCCAGCCGAGCGTCTTGGTCGTCTTGGACACCAAGAACGACGACCGCTTCCGCGAGAACCCGATGGTGAAAGGCGACAAAGGAGCGGTGAAGATCCGCTACTACGCTGGCGCAACGATCTTTTCCCGAGACGGCCACGCTCTGGGCACAGTCGCGGTGTTCGACACGAAACCGCGCCGCGAAGCCGACCAGGAACACATCGGTATGCTGCAACACCTGAGTTTCCTGGCGAGCGAGAAGATGACGCAGAGCACGATCCAAGAAGATAGTGACAGCGAATTCCTATAAGACTATCACACCTCCAAGTAAGTAATCACAAAGACACAGTTTGTTCTTTCAGCAACAGGTGGTTCCTCTCAAGGCAAAGCTCTGTGGCAAACTAAAGTAATTTTACAGGTCTCTTAACAGTTAGTGTAAATCATGGTTGTGGTAGCGTCGCAAGACACCCGGGAAGTTTGTTCCCGACCGACGCAACACCACTGATTGAGCCTCTGGCCTTTCCTTCGAAGGTACGCGAGGCGACCCTCGCCTCGAATCGCGCTCGTCGACACCTTCCAGATGTTCGACGCGGCGTTCGTATCTCGGTTCCACAGCCTGAAACAAGTCATACACCTGACCAGCCCGTGACGCAAGATGCTGCCGCTCCTGTTCGGTCTAGGGTTCTCGCAGACCCGGAACGTCGTACACTCGCCCTGTTCGCATGCGCTGCACCTGCAGCTGGTTCGGAATTCGTCGACCAGGTACACGTCGTAGCCCGCTTCCGAAACATCGTCATGAAGCCCTTGCCCTTGACGGACTCTTTGAACCTGCAGTGCTGCCTCTGATCCCAATCCCTATCGCGACTATCGTTTCTGCT